>BQKZ01001942.1:52043-62435 GCA_036244855.1 Temnopleurus reevesii | reverse complement strand
GAAAATAATTTTTAATACAATCAGAAGATAAATTTGGCGATATGTCATTTTGACATTAAGCCAGTTCCAGTTGTGACAGAGTCTGTATTCGGAAGTGTACGTAGATTTTTCAAGGATTTTATTTTGACTTTGATATGATAATGCAACTTTGCATCTAGGATTAATCAATTGGGATTTCACTGGGCTGCCTGATGAATTGATAGAAAATGTTTTTGCTTCAAGAGGTGGGTGATCTTCACCTCAAAATATGTATTATTCCATCCAACCTTTTCGTACTTTAAACAATGTACACTGTATAGATCTTCAAAGTGGGACATTTTTCTTAAAACTCACTCTGTATAATTTGAACCATATATGCACATGTAAGTACAATTATTTCTGCAATAACAATATTATTAAGATTTTAAACAAAAAATGATGATTCTTGAACATTCAAAATAAATTGTGATCAGATTTTGTCAAAATATGCTCCAACATTCAGTCTTAACACTGTTTTATTATAAAACAAATGTTGGGTGACCCCCCTCTCCTTCCGCCCTCCAAAAGAAAAATTGCTAACATTTATGCAAGCCATTTGAGTGATGAGTGGCGATCTGCAGTTATGTGTACACATACATACAATTTAAAGGCGGGGCGACATGACGTTCAGGGCGTGGCTAAGTGGCCGCTGCCATTTTGATTACGAAGATTGGCGAACATAAAAAATCACGGCATTTTTTAACCTGGAATCGCAATCAAGCAAGTTATATTTTGCTAGCTCCCATCTCGGCAATCGCATACTATCTGTTTTGTATTTTTTTAAAGTAAAATCGAAGCTGAAGAGGGGAGGAATGAAAGTTACATGCGCCGATCATGGATTGGAAATTCGTACGAAGTTTCCCTGAGTGTCTGAGTTTGGCAAGGTGCGTAAGCTAGGAAATGTTCATATCGTTGTTGCCAATACACGACACGTCGTCCATGTGCGCTTGCAACCGGAAGTCATGTCGATCATGACGGACCGACTTTAAGGGGAAGTGAGTTCCAGAGTATAGGAGCAACAACTGAAAAATATTAACTTACAGTTTAATGAGCATCAACAGAGCAACATCATTTGAAGGTATTCTTTTAACAATGCAAAATCACCACAGAAAGGATTTAAATGTATGCGACCCTTCTGATATATATGAAACTACGAGTATTTGAAAGTGCGACTGCATAGAATAAACATTTACTTTCCCAAAATAGTTAAAAATTGTTTTAATGGATCAGCTCTCAGGTATCACGTGCCTTTGGGCCAGCAAAGCGATTGCATTATAGATACTGACGCTCTAGCAGTAGTTTATCCACGCATCGCACGTTGCCGTAGAGACTGAAAATACCATCCTGATATATTATCACTGTTAAATTGCTTGTATCTCAAAACAGAGAGGACCGATGGACTTATCAATTTCTGGTTACTCCTATATTGGTCAAAGGTTTAGTATTATTTGATTCTCGATGATGTCAACTATTGCAGAAAAGGATCGAGTGAGAGAAAGGAAGCAATAAAAACTCAAAGTTGCCAAACTCACCAATATAGTCAGGACTGTTCCCAGCAGTCGCTATTCTCGAAGCACACATCCTGCCTAGCTGGATAAGGATTGATGTAATGTCCTCGTAGAGCGGTGGGAAGGCTCTGCTTATCCGGACTATAGAGGGCAGTGTGGCCTTGTAGAAGATTGCCCATCGCTCACCGATTAGAACTGAAAAAGAACCAAAAATTATAAGGGGTTATTCCATTCAATGTATGTATGTCTGGGGGGTGTTTCATCAAGATTTGTCGCAGCGACAAGGAGTCATTTTCCGAAAGTTCCCATAGCAACTGTCAGTAATAGTGCTTTTCATACAATCACAATCTAGGAATCTGTCAGCGCTGAATAATTGTCTCTGCGACAAATATTGATGAAACACCCCCCTGATCTCCCTATTGCATGATTTCCCATTCGGTTTTATTAGAAGAGCTTGAAATTATTACACATCAATTCTTCCATGGTCTACAGGGCAATTTTGAAGTGACTCTCTTTTTTATGTGAAAGACAAGGTTTGTGTGGTAACACTAACACGGATAGTGAAAATACTTATCTTATTCCTGAGGGGTGTGATATTGGTCAACTGCTATTTGTACGTGAAATTAAAAACAGACATCCAAGCTCGATTCAGCAAAGACATTCCTCTGAAATTAAACACCATCAATCAAAGCTACATGTATGTCACTAAAATTAGAGGTCAACACTTACACTGACTGATTTTCGTTCCAAATTATATTCAGTGTTTAATCACGATTAAGTATTAATTAAACACTAACATCAGCTACTAACATTGAACGTGAAATCCCCCAATTTGCACTTTCCTAGAATTATTAATTTCCTGCTATAAATCTGGAATAGATTATTTATCATAAATTCTTATAAAATGTCTAACTATGATAATCTGCCCAGCCGGCATCTAAAAATGAGGCACACATCACATGTTCTATCAAGAATGTCAATTTCTCTATCTCGATGAACAAACCTACCTGTTAATAACGATGACATCAAATTGATGGCTAACCTAGCTACGCTGAATGGCTTATCATTTTTAAAAATCCAATTTTTTTTGTCATGTTTAATTATGATAATCTACCCAGCTGGCATCTAAAAATAGGGCACAGATCACATGTTGTGCAAGAATTTGAATTTCCTTACGTGGATAAAGAAACCTACCTGTTAATAACGATGACATTACATTGACGGCCAACCTAGCTACGCTGAGGGACTTGGGTAATGCATACTGCAGACAAAGGTGAGATGTCAATTCGATTGCAAATACCTGATGAAAAAGATAAAGAATAAAGAATATAAAATCCGGGCAGCTCTGCCTACGTTGAATCTTTTGGAACCACAAAAATTTGTTTTTCTTGGGAGAAATTTGACTTAGAAGAGGTGAATAACACATGCTTGATGTGATATGGTGAAGTCATGTTGAAATCCGTTGATGGTCAAATATTTGACTTGGAGGGTGTTGTTCAAAAGTTGCAGTGGATCGGAACATGCCAATAAAAATAATTATTTCATGCGCGTCTTGTTAAATGTGCATACCGTGTGCAAATGAAAATGCATGTTAAAATTTGCAAAGTTGCAGTTGATTTGCAGTTGATTTTCAACAACACTCCCTTAGAAGAGGTGAATAACCCATGCTTGATGTGATGTCATAAAGTCATGTCAACATTTTTTGATGGTTAAATAGTTGACTTAGACAAGTTTGACTTAAGCAGAGTTGAAGGTAGTTGCCATATGGAAATTTAATAACTGGAGAACCAAGTTGACTGTTCATTATATCATTTGCTTAAACCTCACTTGTTACACCCAGAGTAAGCAAATTATAATTATGAACTCAAGATTGTGAGATTATTTCTTTCTTTCTTTCGTTATTTGTCTTTCTCTTTTTCTGTCTCTCCCTCCTTCTCTCTGACTCTCTAATTCCAAATACCATTTCATATAATTTTTATAAGTCAAGTAATATGGTTAAAATAAATAGTCATGAAGTAGGATCAAGAATCATTTCACTAATAAATCTTGTCACTGAATATTCACAGAGCTGCCAGTCTAATCTCATATCCATAAAAATGATATTATTTTAGAAAAATAAATCCTATTTTCAGAAAAAAAGATATCCTATTCTTAGCCTCCATGCTCTTTCCAAAACTTTATTATCATATTAGCAACCTATTTTCACTGAAACAAAACTATTATTCGGATAAAATCCTAGTCATTGACAGTTTTTTATTCCCTTATTTTAAAAGCTTATCAAACAATACACCACTGCATAATCTGATAATGTCAGACCCCTGAAAGTCACCTTGAAGAAAATGTTAATTTCCTAAACTTACAACTCCATGACCATAACTGACAGCAATCTACACGTAATATACCCTTGGAATCTTAATTGAAAATACTTGTGAGTGAAATTGACAAGATGATTGACAGGTTGTTCCTGTAATCTACAATGTTGTTTACTTGGAATGCAGGGTAAAGGATGAATGATGTTTGTTACAGGAATGGTAGTTGATTACATTCCTCTGGAGTCATGAACTTTATCCCCAAGTTGTTAATTATTCTATTTTAGGAAATAAATACTGTGATGATGAAAATTGTGAAAACTACAGTACCTGGCTAAAATTGTTTAGATAGATGAGGGAATATGCTCCAATTCAATTACTGACAAGGTTAATTACTCAATTCAATGTGACATTATCATTCATTTCCATAGAAATCTTGATTTAAAGCTTTGTTGAAAATACAAATAATATAATTCCAATATTAATTGAATGATGTAAAATCATTTGAATAAAATAGATTTGAACATCATACAATAAATGCATTTATACACGATTTGAACAGAAACAGTGGAACGTAGTGAAGAAGTAAAAACGATAAATCCGAACAATAACATTTATGATTAAGATTTTGTGCGTCAAAAAAGGAACCATAATATTGTTACACATAGATTTGGAATATCATCTTGTATACTTAACCCCTTGTAATAATAGAGGGGAAAAAGAAGGAAAGTTTGTCAATGGCCTAAAAGAATACCACGGTTCTTTAAATAAAAAAAGTGTGAATACAAACCTGCTTTGCCATGTCTGGCTGGGCCAGTAGCTCGGAAATGAAATCAAGGCAAATTATGCATTGATCCAACAAAGGATTTGGACAAAGTAAATAACATTCATTGAAGCATTCGCAACAGCTAGTTGCGAAAGTGTCGAAAATGTGTCACAGCTGTTCAGTGAATGAACAGGGGACCTATTATCTTTTGTGATCATGCAGCTTGTTAAATTTTTCCAATTTCTTTGTCCCTTGTACTAAGAGTAATAGCAACTCCCTTGCATAAATCTATACAGTGAAATATGATGTATAGGGTGAATATGACTCCAAAAAAACTATAGACCAAAGAAATGGAGAGTTGAGAGAATACAAACCTGCTTTGCCATGTCTGGTTGGGCCAGTAGCTCAGGGATGAAATCAAGGCAAATATGCATGGATGGGACACCTGCTACTGTCACTGGTAGTAGCTCACTGGCATAACCCTACAAAATGAAGAAAAAAAATCAAGAAAATCAATTTGAAGATTTTCAGAACAAATTACTGAAGATTATCTAAGATTTTTTTGGCATTATCAAAAATAGGAAACAAATTTTCAAGGGTAAAACTTGGGGGTGTTTTATTTCAAGATTTTGACACATCCGTAATATCAGATTTCAGTGTTTAATCCAATATAAATTTTTATTATATTCTACATGCTTTTTTGGGGGGCGGGTCTTTTTTTTCTTTCTTTTGTTCAATTTTATAATTGGGTCCCCCCCCCCAAAAAAAAAAGAGATGCACATAAAGTGAATCAGGGATGGCGACTGTAGAATGCTTGACAAAAAATAGAGATAAAATAGAAACTCCAAATGGTCTCATAATTATTGTAAAAACCAAGATACAAGCATGCATAAATTTTAGTAAATTCACAGAATTTCAGACACACTTACATATGGGCTGGATGTTATATTATTGCTTTGAAAATCATTGTACACAAGTCTATGGGCATTATGGTTGTTGAAAATTTGAGTAATTTCATGATCACAAAATTAGCCATAATAAAATCTACAGTAAAATCTACGGTACCTGAAAGTGGATGAGTTTAGCGAGGTTAGGGTCTGCGATGAACATCTGATGTAGGAGTGAACACACCTGACACTGTACTTCTCTCAGGCACGATAGACGACTACCTCCAACCTTAATGATAGAAGCACAAATTTATCATATCAAACATCTGAGCAAGGCAACTTTAAAAGATTATCCCCAAATTTTGACTGCAAACATTATGGGGGGGGGGGGGCACTTTGGCCCTCCCTCAATGTTTCGTTTTTGAGACAACCAAACTTCAAAAGGCTGAAAAATTCCCTCATGCCTTCTATCTACCTGTCTATCTATCCATTGATTTTTTTTTATCTCTCTTTCTCTCCCTATGGATCTATCCATTCATCTATTTGTCGTTCTATCATTCTATATCCATTTCTATCCCTTTCTTCCTCAAATTGGAAAAGAAATGTCCTGGAACCCCTCCTCCCTTAGTAAAAAAAACTGCAACCAACTCCCTCTTGTTTTCAAATGGAATACAGATCTCCAGAAGTATCTGAACAGCTGCACTCTCTTGTGTGATGAGGAGGGCTGCTTTCAACCTCTCTCTCTTGCCGTGACGGGAGCGGAACTGCCCATATCAAATAATCTATCTATCTTTTTATCCATCAGTCTATTTCTCTCTTCCTCTTTCTTTCTTTGTATAAATCTACCATTCCATCTAATCTATCTCTATCAAACTTTCTATCTCAATCTTGCAATTTATCTAGATGTCTATCCACCTACATGTATCGATCTATCCATCCATCTTCATCTCTCTTTCCCCTCTCTCTACCTGTATCTCTCTCGAAACATATATATTTACACATCTTTTGATGTATCTATCTTTCTACAAATCTATCTATCAATCTGTTTATACATCTATTGTTATTTCTATTCTATCTCCCGTTTGCCATCTATCTACCTATCTAGCTTTCCATCATTCTTTGATAGATAAAGACAGAGATAGAACCCCAATTCCCCCAAGCAAAATATATAAAACCTACCTTCTCGTTTTCAAATGGAAGACAGATCTCCAAAAGTATCTGAACTGCAGCACTCTCTTGTGTGATGAGCAGGGCTGCTTTCAATTCCTCTCTCTCTTGCTGTGACGGGAGCGCAGTGGGACTGCTCGTGTCGGGCCTCGCCCTGGCTACTGTTGGGTTGGACAGGATGTGAGACGAGAGGTATGCCCGACATGCCGCCAGGTAGGCTCTCAGCGTCTGTAGCACTAGGTCTAGGATCGGCGGACATCTATCATGAAAAGATAAGGGTTGGTTGAAAAACATTTTTCTTTTTGCCTACAATAGTAATAAGACATTTTCTCACAAAATGAAGTTCTAGTTGGTAATAAGTATTATTTGGGCAGGAGGTTTAGCTCTCCCGTAATTACAGTACTTGACAACCATAATAATTTCCTCTTAGCACTACAAAACTAAACAAAAGACAGATATGTTTGATAAAGATTTGCCAACTTTTTACACCTTTAATGACATGCATCATAAAATAATCACACATTCGGTGTTTAGCTCTCAAATGTATGACTCTGAGAATAATACATTTTGTGTTCACACTTTCTCGGATAAAAACATGCTTCACTAAGCTGTTTGGCTATTAACATTCTAATTTCTAGCCTACTAAATAATTCAGAAGTTTGACAGTTCTGATAGAAAGAAAAAATTACCTGAAAACCTGTAGCTCACATCTTAGTACTATGAGAGGGTCAAGGGTCAAATCTTCTTCATTGAACGGTGTCACAGGCTTGGTGTTCACTAAGGCGTTCACAGTCATCACGTGCAATCTGTACAATTGAGAAGGACGTACATATTTCATGACACTTACACTTCTAAAGACATTGTTCAACATTGTTTCTGTTTAAAATATTCTCAACTGCCAGATTAGTTTGCTATCTAAGTGGTTGATGGTGTATGTAGCCTAAGCTGTGTAAAATCATGCTTCAAAATCAATTTTAAGAGCTTAAAAATAGTAGACTTAAAATATCACCTACAAAGGCACACTGTGCAGTAATAAAGCGACAGTGAACATTTTATTCATTTTTAATAGATATCTTGATAGTGCCTTTATTCAATTTCATAGATATCTTGATGGTGCCTGTATAATTTCCTTCTTTTTTGCATTATAGTTATATAGTTATTGAATCAATCTGAATGTAATAACATAGGTCACACATCTTGATCTGAGCATTTTTTAAATAACAAAGTCTTAATGTGTGACAATGTCAGATTACGCGTTCTCCTAATTCATATCAATATCAAATGTAAAGTTAACTCAATTTGAGTATTTCACATTTTCAATGTCAATAGAATTTGATTTAAAACTTGATCTAATTTCTGAAAATAGCCAGTTAATTATATTGAATGAAAAATTATGTAGCTCATAAGGATACTGTTTGTACATATTAGTGGATAAATTGTTTCGTTGTTGGTATTATTTATGTTATCGTTTGCAAGCAAAGCCTGATGGAAGACCAACAAATAGGTGAAATGAGCCACCCTGTATAAATATCAGAAATAAATAAAATAACTGAAATAAATAAATAAACAAATAACTGTTGCGGTCACTTACTTTCTTGGCATGACGGTGTTGAGCTTGTGCCAGAGATTGACCGCCATACTGGTCACCTTCCTAGGCACCTGTGGGTCAAGCAGACCGACTAGACTGCCCACTAGGGTCTCTGCGTACTCCATCAGCTGGGGGTTGTCACGGTCAAGTAGAGACTCGAGGATGAGGACTGCTGGAGTGGGGTTGGCTTCGACAGATGACAGGGCTGGAATGGATGAAAATAATTTACATTATTAGAATCTGAGAAATTAGCGTTTTTAATGTTGTTTCTATAAGAACTGTTAGGGTGTCTAAATATACTATCAGCTGGGGGTTATCACGGTCAAGTAGAGCCTCGACGATGAGGACGGCTGGGGTGGGGTTGGTTACGACTGATGAAAGGGCTGGAAGGGATGAGAATGATTTTGACTTGAATGATCTTATTTAAGAAATTGTTATTTTGAATGTTGCTGTTACTAGAGCCATTAGGATGTCTGTGGGTCAGGCAGACCAACGATACTGTCCACTAAGGTGTCTGCTCGGCGTACTACAATAACTAGGGGTTGTCTCGGTCAAGTAGAGCCTCGAAGATGAGGACGACTGGGGTGGGGTTGGTTAGGACTGACAACAGCGCTGGAAAGGATGAATATAATTTGTACATTACTCAAAATTTATTTGAGAAATAAAATTGTTATTTTGAATGTTCCTACTAGCCCCATAGGGGTCTCTGCGTACTCCAACAGCTGGGGGTTGTCTTAGTCAAGCAGAGCCTCGAGGATGAGGATGGATGGGGTAGGGTTGGTTAGGACTAATAACACAGCTGCAAGGAATGTTGTGTGTAATTTTGATCTTATTTTATTTCTGAAATAGATAATTTTTATACTATGCAGCAAATAGTACTATCACTAACATTGTTACTATTATTATCCTCATTATCATCCACCCCGTTACCATCAGGAAGTTATCATGATTTTAATCATGATAATTCATCAACATCATCTCCTCCTTTCTTCAATTCCTGGTGTGCAATTATCCTTCAACCTCCTTCCATCGATCTTATCTTTCCTACATCCTATATCTGTACATCATCAACATCAATATTGTCACCATCCACAACCATCATCATCATCATCATCACCATCATCATCACCATCAACCTCATCACTATCACCATCACCAACACATTCATCATCTCTCCTACCTTTCTTCAATTCCTCTGGTGTACAGTTCTCCTTCATCCTCTTCCTCCCACCAATCTTCCTCTTCTTCATCCTCTGTCTTGTTCTCTCCTCCACCTCGTCCGCCAGTGACTCCTCTACCAAACACAGATGAGGATAGTGCGTTGACACGCAGCGAAGCAGTGTGGGGTAGAGGGCGCCATATTCCGCCTGCTTGGTCTGGGCGTGCCGTACCAGGTACTTGATTGGAAGCTGGGAGATGAGTTGGCTGGAGTATGTCAATGGTCGTTCATTGATGATCACTACAAGGCAGATTTTGTTTACAGAATTAGTATTGTACGAAAAATGAAAAGCATGATTTGAACGGAAGCACATTATTGAATAGGATGGAGGGTTATAGAATATGTATAGTTTACATTTTAGTTCTGTGATACACATCATTAAACACTAAAGCTTTTAATGATATTAATAATAATGATAATCATTATGAAACATGGACAAAAACTATATTATTTATGAGAAGATTAGCAATAATTGCTCTCCCTCCGATATCTAACTTAATTGATAAGAATATGAGTAGTTTGTTTGTTGTTTGTATTTCACATCATTCAGCACATAGCATTCATAGAGTAAGAAATAGGAGGGTGGAAACAGCTATGCCATCTTCTGCTCTTTCTCCCTAATCTACTAAATTGATATGAAGAGTTTCATTAAGATGTATTATATTATTCAGCACTGTCTTCCTCAAGAAGATAACTAGTGCCATATTCTAATCACATCACAGACCAAATTTCATATGAATCCTAACATTTGCACTTACTGAGATGTTTCACATTGTTCAGCACACAGTCTTTATAGAGAAGCACATACCATATGTCCCCCAAAAAATGACAACGGGGCTTTCAGGATTAATAACTTTTGAAAATGAATATGAAAATAAATGCGGTTTGGCATGTCGAACATATAACTATTCACCTATATCTGGTGAAAAT
>BQKZ01001942.1:22738-52005 GCA_036244855.1 Temnopleurus reevesii | reverse complement strand
ACAAAATGGCTGCCAACATGGAGAACTCTCCATTCACTTTGTACACAGAATTTCACATTTTCTTCTTTTTCTAGAAAAGTAGACAAAATTGTACTTTTCTCTTCAAGTATGATATGGACATTTTGATTCTGCATTTCGGAACGAATTTTGTTGATTTATTGTCTACTTTTCTAGAAAAAGAAGAAAATGTAAAATTCTGTGTACAAAGTGAATGGAGAGTTCTCCATGTTGGCAGCCATTTTGTGCCTGTGCGTTGCCAATTTGAGGAGCCCATGAGGTGTTTAAATCAAAACTTTGAAAATTCATAAATTTTAAATGGATGGTTAGATTTTGCTCAAATTTTCAGTTTGATCATTGTATTTGTCTTCATCCACTGAGAGTGCATCAATGTCTGGGTTAAGTTCCCCTTTAAAGAACATGTATAATTTACATTTCAATTCTGTGATACACATCATTCAACACAAAGGCTTTTAATGATATTAATAATAATGATAATCATTATGAAACATTCTTATATTCTCATAGACAAGAACTATGATTAGCAATAATTTGCTCTCCCTCCGATACCTAACTTAATTGATAAGAATATGAACAGTTTCTACATACTACGATGTTTCACATCATTCAGCACATAGCGTTCATAGAGTAAGAAATAGGAGGGTGGAAACAGCTGTGCCATCTTCCACTCTTTCTCCCTAACCTAGCTAATTCGATATGAAGATTTTCATTACGATCTTTAATATAATTCAGCACTGTCTTCATCGAGAAGCACATAAGAGATTGTGCCATATTTTAATCAGCCTCACAGACCAAATTTCATATGAATAGTAACATTTGCACTTACTGAGATGTTTCATATTGTTGAGCACACAGTCTTCATAAAGCAGCACATAATACAGCATAAGCAGCTGTGCCGTCATTCGCTCTTCCTCCCCAATCTCTGTGCCGCCATCCACCTCCATGGCCTCGGCCCCGCTCACAAAGGACACAGCAGATGATTTAAACACAGACAGGATCTCCCTCTCAGAAAGTGGAGTGTTCCGTAGGTGCTTGGAGCCTGACTGCGTTGGCATGACTACAGAGGTCACAAAGACTTCGATGAGAGGGGGGAGAAGTGGGTGGAGGGGTGGGGTGGCACTACAAATCTGTCTGAAGAGCCAGTCCTTCGCACACACAAAAAATGAAAGAAGAGAAGTTTGGATATTCCATAAGTCAATCATCTACCCTTTATGAACATTTGTTCAATCGCTAAAAACATTTTCAAAAAATCATTATATTATTCAAATTAGGTACAAAGAGAAAATCACATATGTAATCACATATGCAAGAAGGACATTTTTTTCAATATTTTCCTCTTAACAGCTTCAGGGAAGGATACTCTGATGACAAATTTTTAAATGAAAATACCTGTACATGAGCAACAGGCTGCAATATACCATGATCAAGATTGTACATAACGTCCTTAAAATTATTTTGATAGAAAAGCTGTGATCAGTCCAATCTTAAATACATGGAATACACAGTTGACTGGAAGAAATACTGTAGTACAGTGGACTATTAGGGTTCTGCAATATAATGGTAGTTTCATAACAGCTAATTCCAACAAAATAAGCTCTAAAACTTCATTTGATATGAATGTTATATCTTGTGTATACTCTTATCTCCAGAAGATGGAATACACATGAGGTAATTTCAAGTTCAGCCTTGGTGTTGGATGTGTTTAAGAGAGTGCAAAGGCCCATAAAACCAAACCAAAAAATAATGGTAGAGGGTCTACTAAATTGGACTGCTTGGGTGCTACAATGAATATTCAAAACACCGAAAATTGCACACAAAGGAGTCCTAAAACTTGATTTCATGAATGCTCTTATTTTTAGGTGATGTAGTTTCATAACAGCCAAACTAGACCTAAACAAGTCCAAAACCCTACATTAGTACTGAATGTTTTGCTTAAACTGATAGATCAGTTTTGGGAGAGATGGCGATTCAGATATTCAACTAATTTGCGAGCTGCAGTAAAATTATTACAGTTTTTTTATGTTTGTGTTTAGATATTCTTTTCCATAGTTTCAAATTTATGGATTGACATATGTAATAATAATAATAATATATAGCATTTAAACACGCCATCTCTCTAGTCACCTATTCAGAGGCGCGAGACAAATTATCTAATATTATTACCCGGCCATAGCATAGCTGCCAAGTAGGCGCTTCTGCATTTAGAAGAATAAATTCCTGCCGGTACCCATTCACCTCACCTGGGTTGAGTGCAGCACACTCTGGGTAAATTTCTTGCTGAAGGAAATTAAATATGTACATATTTACTTGCTTATATGTTGTAAAGCGCCTAGAAGCAGTGCATTACGCGCTATAGAAATAGTACAATTATTATCATTATTATTACAGTTTTTCAATAGCAAATCAGAGCATGTTCATAGTTTGTCTGACATGAATGTTGTGCTTGGTGAATGCTCTTATTAGGACGGGCGCAGGCAAGATTTATTTAGGTGAAAAGAGTCACACTTGTTGATGGTCACATCGTGTAGATATGTCGCCCGGAGTCAATAAAACCCGAAGCTGGCATTGCCTTACCTGTGCATAAGGCCGTGGGGGCGCAAAAAAGAGCCCCAAAAATGACTTCTATTCAGCTGCATGAGAGGTTCGCGGCTAAAAACCAGTGGATATCGTTCCTCGAAGGTCACTTAATACAAAAACACCAAAGACAGCTATTTTATCCTGTGCATAGCTTTAGACAGCTATCCTAAAGGGCCCCAAAATACAATTTTATTCAGCTGAATAGGGTCATTGCTGAAACTCGGTGGATATTGTTTTTTAGGGGGTATCAGATGTGGAAACACAAAAGACAGCTATTTCATCCTGTGCATAACTTCAGACAGCTACCCCAAAATTTCGATTTCCAATAGGCTTGTGTACAAAATCAAGATAATCTTTTTCCCATAGACTCGTGTACAAACTTCATCAAATTGGGTTCATAGCATGTTAGATACATGCAATTTATGTCCAAATCGTGCAGAAATGTTAAATTTGGCAATGTAAGGGTAGTTTAGGGCGCTGATTTAGAATATAATATGTCACAGATGATCTGGCCATTGGATGGGCGGCCATTTTAATCAAAGGTGGCCGCCATGAAAAGTTGTTAATACACATTCCATCAAACAGATTAGTAGTATGAGACATTTTCTGACACTTCTATTTCGTAAATTAAGAAATGTTGGAATGCAGTTTGGGAATAGTGCGGATCATCAATCACCTGCTAACTGACATGGCCGCCATTTTGAAATTCAAATTGGCCATCTAAGAACGAGACCGTAGTGTTTTCTCCTAAAAGACTAGGAGAAAAGACTCTAATCTTGAGAAGAATGAATATTCATTGGACCGATAGGGTGTGGAGATTCTTATATCAATTTCATAACACCCAATCTACATCTTCACTCATTGACTACTGGAACCAGGTTGTCCCTACATAAAGTCTATGGAATTGCAGAATTTAGTTGTCAACAGGTTAACATGTCTTAAAACTTACTTTGATTGGAATGTTGTGCTTAGTGAATGCTCTTATCTTGAGAAGATGGAACACACAGTGGACCGGTAGGAAGCCTGTGGTCGACGCACTTAGCTTTGGAGTGACAGCTACTGTGACGGCGTGTGCTGCAGCAACCTGGATATAGGTTTAAATACAAGCAAAGGACACAAAAAATTGAAAAAAAATTGGTTGGCTGAGTCCATGTTGTGAAATTTCCCAATTTTTCAGATATTTTCAGTTATAACAACTAAAAAAAATACATTTAAGGTTTATATAATGATGAGTAGCTATGATCTCAAATTTATATGTCTCCTGACTCTTTATTAGGAAAATATTGTTCTTCATAGAATGATGAAGTGTTTTTCCTCTGAAGTATAATTTTTTTCTGTGTCCCATACAACAAATTTAATTTTTCCATCTATTTCAAATAAGACGAATTAATTGCTTCTGATAAATGTAGTATTCTATTGCTTGATATCTTAAATATCTTAAATCAGATTATAATCTGATAACAAGGATGCAAAATTATGTATTTTTCATGTTGTACGTAGGACATTTTTCAATATGGAATCCCAAAGAAGGAAAGTGATATTCTAAAATGTTCTTCTATGTGCATATCAAAGTGGGAATATAATTTAAATGGATCCTAAAGAAAATGGATTTCAACAATTATTTGTTTCTAAAGGAATCAAAATGACAAAATGTGCAATTGCTAATAGATAAACATATAAGATATAATTATTTGTTGTTGTTGGGTATTTCTTATGTTAAACCTTTAAAAAAGGGAATATTCAGGAGATTTTGTGGATTTTGTGGGAACGAGAGGTGGGGCTGGCACGAGGCTACCTCCTCCTCAATCTAGCTTATCAATACATAATCCCAAATTTTCAAAAGATTTGGTATTCACTTAGTTTACAATGCAAGATTCAAGAACTCACAATTTCTTTTTCTTTTTGCCACTAATTATTTTGTTAATTTGAACAAAGGCACCATTCAAATTTAGTGATTTCATGAACCTTATTCTTAATGGTCACTAAATGTCATTTTGCTATATATAGCACATACCTGTTCTGTGAAAATGTCTTGAATGAAAAGTAGTCTCATCTTGGCAAGTGAGTTTGTTCTCATGGCAATCTGCAATCATAAAAATAAAAGTAAAAACTTTCAGTTTATATGCATGGAGAACTGTTTTGATCTATCTTAATTCAATACCTTGATTCAATCTTTTATTTCAAAACATCCTTTTCATACATTCAATCAATTACTTCATTCAAAATCTCCATTCAATATATGTATTCAATACCTTTATTCCATACTTCCATTCAACACATCCATTCAATATGTTCATCCCATTCCTCTATTCAATACCTCCATTAAATACCTTCAATCATTCTCTTCATTCAAAATCTCCAATTAGTTAATCTATTCAATACCTTCATTCAATCTCTTCATTCAGTATCTCAAATCAATACATTAATCCCTTTTCTCTCTTTTCAATACCTACATTGAATACATTCAATCATTTATTTCTCCTCATTCAAAATATCCATTTAGTAAATCTATTAAATACCTTCATTCAATCTCTTCATTCAAAACCTTCATTCAATACATCTATATCTTCATTCAATATCTCAAATTAATACATCAATCCAATTTTTCTCTTCAAAACCTACATAAAATACATTCAATCATCTAATTTACTTCATTCAAAATCTCCATTCAATACATCTATTCAATACCTTCCTCCAATATCTCAACTTCGTGTTTTCAGTTCCAATACCTCTATTCAATACCTGAAATCCACTGATTCATTCAATACCATACATTGTATGATTTACCTTCACTCCGAGAGTGGTGCAGACTAAATCCACGATGGCCGGCATCTGATTAGCATAGAGGAATAGTCATCAGTAGTAACATATTTGAAAGGAGTGAATGTATTGAGTAACCCCAATTCAATACCATCATCTCATCATTCAAAATCTCAATTCAACACCTCTATTCAATATGTTCCTTCCATTCTTCTATTCAATACCTCCATTAAATACATTTAATCATTGTCTTCATTCAAAATCTCCATCCAATAAATCAATTCAATATCTTCATTCAATATCTCCATTCAATATGTTCATCCTATACTTCATCAAACCTCAACTCAAAACATTAAATAAATAGATTCACTCAATACTTTCACCGCATACTGTATCTCTATTCAATACCTCCATTCAATGGATTCATTCAATACATTCACTCAATACCACTGCCACACATTGTATAAGTTACCTTCATTCCCAGAGTGGTGCACACTAAATCCACAATGGTAGGAATCTGATTAGCATGGAAGTGAATGTCCATCAAGAGCAACATCTTGCACAGGAGTGAATGTATTGAGTTACCTCAATTCAATAACACCATTCCATTTCTTCATCCAAAACATCCCTTTCATACATTCAATCAATCTATTCATTTAAAATCTCCATTCCATTCAACATCTCTATTTGATATGTTCATCCCATTTATTTATTCCACACACCCATTCCATACAGTTGATCAAAATCTCCATCCAAAACAATTATTCATTAACTTCATTCTAAACCTCTATTCAATGCATCTACATCTTCATTCAATATCTCAAATTAATAAATCAATCCCATTTTTCTCTCCAAAACCTACATTAAATACATTCAATCATTTAATTCACCTGATTCAAAATCTCAATTCAATACCTTCCTCCAATATCTCAATTTCGTATTTCAAGTTCCAATACCTCTATTCAATACCTGAAATCAATGGATTCATTCAATACCAGAGCCACACACTGTTACCTTCATTCCTAGTGTGGTGCAGACTAAATCCATGATGGCCAGAATCTGATTAGCATGGAAGTGAATGACCATCAGTTGTAACATCTCATCGAAGGAGTGAATGTATTGAGTTATATCAATTCTATAACACCATTCAATTTCTTCATCCAAAACATCCCTTTCATACATTTATTCAATCTATTCATTTAAAATTTCCATTCCATTCAACATCTCTATTTGCTACGTTCATTCCATTCTTCTATTCAATACCTCCATTAAAAAAATTCAATCATTGTCTTCATTCAAAATCTCCATTCAAAACATCTATTCATTAACTTCATTCTAAACCTCTATTCAATACATCTATATCTTCATTCAATATCTCAAATTAATGCATCAATCCCATTTTTCTCTTCAAAACCTACATAAAATACATTCAATCATTTAATTCACTTCATTCGAAATCTCCATTCCATACATCTATTCAAAATCTCAATTCAATTCATCTATTCAATACCTTCCTCCAACATCTCAATTTCGTATTTTAAGTTCCAATACCTCTATTCAATACCTGAAATCAATGGATTCATTCAATACCTTCATTAAAAACACCACAGTAATAAGTTCTAATAAGTTACCTTCATTCCAAGAGTGGTGCAGACTAAATCCACAATGGCTGGCATCTGGTTAGCATGGAAGTGAATGGCCATCAGCAACAACATCTCGCTGAAGGAAGCGCTTACACCACTCTTCCTGCAAACCAAATGTAGAAGCATAAGTTAGAATAAGGAAGAATAATCCTATGATAAAAATATTTACAAACAACTTACATAAGGTACATGTACTTGGAACAGTAACGATTTTCAACAATTTATTTTCAATCAATTTATGCCCAGTTTACACTTTCTATGGTCATCATACCAGGGAGATGTCATGAATGGAGCGACAACTCAGAGTCATGAATGTGAAACACCTGGTCAAATTCAAAAGATGAACAATACATAGGGCGATTCTTTGATGTCCGAGGTTCCATGCCGCCCAATACGACTGGAGTGATTTAAAGATATCAACCGATCTAAAAGTTTAGGATGCGCAGTAAATTTAGGGTAAAAGTGCGCACAAGTTACAAATGTGCAGTTGTATTAATAATAATTTTGGAACATAATCTTAATTTACAAGTCTCACTGTGTATTATTTATTGAGATATAGCTAAGAAACTGTAATTTACATGGACTCTTTTTGCTACAGATTTAAGTGTGTTCCGATTACTTCCGATCGTTGTATTTTTTATATTTATTTATTAAGATATTGTTCTATCAAATACCTTAAGGCCATTCGTGCCCAATAATGCCCACTTGTAGAAATCATTGTTTTAATTCTTGTAAATTCTGTTCGCTGGTACCAAATTTCACTTAATCTGTGTTCTTATTTATGTGCGGTACTTGTTCAGCGAAAACTTGAGAAAATATCATTACCATCACAATAAAACTTTTGTTATTGTTAACGAATAATGGCTATTCTAGCAACGGGTTCAGTAATTGTTCTCCGTCCTGATGAAGCATTTTAGGAAGCACATATTTGCCAGCATTTTTGTCATTCTTTAAGACGCGGCTTGGATGCTAGATCTGAGGCGAGCGCTTACTTATGACTCCAGTTCACTGTCCTATCTCCTTGATCACACAATGCATTAGCCTACAATGAACTTGCAATTTGGGGTACACTGAATGTGGCTCCTGGTTATCACTTTAATGTTTGCATTAATCTCTCATTGACATTTGTTCCCTGATCATCGGAGGATGACTGTAAACTGACTACCAGGATTTTAAATTCCCTGAATAAAACATCAAGTATTTACAACACTAAAATTTCTTTTTCTCTCCTTCTTTCTGTTCTCTCTTATCTGGTATGTTATTAAGCCTGGAATAAAATACTATTCAACTAAAATGAAAAAAAAAACGTGATTGTCCAATTGTTGTGAATTTGGCATATTCTCTACTTACGTCTCAAATCTTGGCCCTTCTTTCACCAACCAGTTGATCCACTGTGTCACAATCTTTTCATCATCCCCACTGAACAAACGAGAAACATTCAAGACAAGGATCATAACAATGAAGAACAGGAATACAACATTAATGCACAGATGTTAACCTTACGGAATATGCATGGGGATGGAAATTATTATAATTATTATTATTAACCGTATCAGACATCTGAGCCATGTGATTTTTCCACTTTATTGCCCCGTAAAAGACAGAGCGGTCAATAAATTACTTTATTGCCCGCTGTCAAATGTCTATGGGATTTTGCGTGTAAAAACAGCGGGCAATAAATTCACATGCGAAATACGCGGACCGCGATCTCGTGAGCGCAGTTTTTGTGCATTGAGGTCGCGACGTGCTTTGTGGACATCAGATTGTAAACAAACATGGAAGCGGCCAGTTCGAAGAATTAAGTTTGCTTCGTTCGATGACAACGAATTCGATGGAATTTTGCAAGATATGAATGCTAAAAACATTAAGAAGGCAACGAAACAAGCAGCCAATATTCTAAAGAAATATATATTGCGTAGAAAAATCTTCGGCTTAATCTGGAAACTTCAAAGTAATTTCATCAAGCAAGAAATGCTGGTAAAGTTACCCTTTTATTTCATGGATTGTTTTGTTCGCTCTAGATGTCTGATTTGGTTAATAATAACAATATGGACTTTCTCTTTCGTGAGACACAACATTTATGGCCCTGAGTAGAGTCGTATTGCCCTCGTCTTCGACTCGGGCAATACAATTCTACTCAGGGCCATAAATGTTGTGTCTCCCTCAAGGCTAGTCCATATTGTATTATTATTATTAATAAATCTGTACTGGATAGACATTGAAAAGGCTTCTTTTTTTCCTCTTCATCTTCATCTTTTTTCAAAGAGTCATAGCTATCTTTTTCTCTCTTACTTCCACATAGTCTCTTCTGAATATTAGGAAGAATTAATCTTCACTACATTGTAAATTATTATCATTATCATCATCATCATCATCATCATCACTATTATTATAATATTATTATTATTAATATTATTATTATTATTTATTCAGAAAATTAAAGACAAAACAACTACAGTGAAAGTAAAAGATACGAAGATACAAAGATTAGGCAAAAGATAAGAAATCAAGACCTGCAGTTGGTTTGAGGGGGCTGCCAGTGCATGGAAAAGGAGAACTTAATCCCAATAACCCGCAGGTTTTACATCCCAACCCTCTCAAACCAAATGCAGGCAAAGAAAAATTAATAACAAGTTTGGGATACATGAAGGGGATTAAAATGTGAATCACCAAACACAATATATTCTCATGAGAGAAATTGTATAGTTGTATGCTTTCTTTTAGGAGAAAAATATTTGGTTCACCTGTTTGGTGATTTATATTCTATTTTCTATCCCCACAAAGTTGGCATCTCTCTAAGCTAGTGACAATTTATCTGCTGTCAAAATCACAACGTAAAGTCATGATCTTTAAATTCTATGTATCATGCAGAGTTGCCAACTATTCAGAAATATGCATGAGGTAAAGATCAAATTGTAAACAGTGCAATAATTCAAAAATTTTTTTAGAGCAAACGCGGAAACAGTAACCATACTCTCAGCCATTCATTGAAGTCCACATTGTTGTCAGTGATCTTGATAATCTCATTTCATAATTGAATAATCTTGTTTCTCCCGAAAAATGCAGCAAAATGCAGCAAAATGCAAGACATAAATGTCAGATAATTCAAAGACAACATGTTGTGCAATATTTCATTCAAACTTAAATACAGTCAAACCTGTCTATAGTGGCCAGCGAAGGGAAACAGCAAAAGTGTCCACTATGGGGCCACTATGGGGCCACTATAGAACGGTTGGTGGCCATTTTGAATTTTCATAACATGAAACGGATGCATGTATCAATCATGATTCTGAATGCGGTTACAATTGTATTATGTATATTGCATGTTTTACACTTTAATAATTTGTTTTTTCTTATTTTTACATTTCTCTTATTTCTCTATTAAAAAGCAAAAGTTTCGTCTTTTATAGGCATTTGCTGGATCTGGATCCTCGTTCTAAAAGATTTTTTTATTTGCGTTTAGAAAATAAAATTTTCATTTGTAAATTGATTTTTTATTCTAAGATAATTATTTTTCTGAGTAAAATATTATTTTATTATTAAAAAGTATATTTTGTTATCAAAAAAGAATAAGAAAAACTTTTAAAATAAGAATTTTACTGAACGAGCCTGTTCTGGTATGTCGCAATCATCGTTGTCATATGAATAGGGATTAGAGAACAATGGAACGCAGCGAAGGGTTCGCGAGGTGTGAAAATCGTTCTTTTCAACCAAATTAAACAATACCATTCCCGGTTTCGTGATGAATAGGGTTGTTAAAATACTAATTAGTCAGCATTTTGTGATGTTTAAGCGTGATATAATCTATCAAAGCGGTATTTCTTAGCTGAAAGATGGCTTTGAATGCCGTGATCATTGTGTGTCAATGCGACGATGGTGAGTGTGAAATTGTTATTGACTGAGTGAGACTTGGTGAAGAACTTACAAACTCAGTTGGGTCTGTCCATGGGGTTGGTTCAACTTTTCATGGGATGTCCATGTAACATAGTTATCCACTTTGTCACTTCACCCTGAAGATCAATGCAGATCTTCTCAAGCTTTGATCTATTGAATAAAATTTCCTTTTTTTCCTCAGTAATGCACATTTGAATTGGAAATCTTTTCTGGATTTGAAGATACAGGCATTCAAAAATATAACTATGTTACATGGACTTCCTATTGCCTTTGCATGTAGAAGAAATTGTCAGGTGTCAAATTCATATATGCTATGGTCTTTAAGGGCTGCTACTGGGTGGGACACAGTCTTTGGGTAATGTCATTATTTTACAATATTTGCCTGGTTTGAATAAGGGATGGATTTAGGGTTTTGGGATGTCACAAAAATAGACCCAACCCCATGGACAGACCCAGTTATCATCGCGAGAAATACTAACTTTTAGACATGAAGTAACATCAAAATCCTGATTTTTTTGGCCGCTCGGCCAGTTGTTGACCAAGGGATACAAAATGGGTGGCCGCTGGCCGTGTTAGGCAGGTGGCCGCTATATACAGAGTCTATAACACTGTATTTTTCTCGGTGGGAATTTTCACTGGCCGCTATAGACAGGTGGCCGCTAAGACAGGTTTGACTGTATTGATATCAAGAATTCTTAGAAAGGATGTGGTAGGGGTTAAATGCAAAACATGTCTCAACATCAGAAATTCATAAATTCTTCAAAGGAGCCACTATATATCTGTGACTCTTCCACATAAAGCATTTTTCAACCTAAAATAACAAGAACCAGAGGGTTAACTTCAACATTGGATGCTTAGAAGAGATATGGATCAAAATTGAAGTAAAAAAGAGCTTGAGCTTTCAATCCTAGCAGAATCTTAATCATGAGCAAAATGACAAGGAAATGAGGTGAACATTTAAGTAAATAGAAAAAGCTAAAGAACATGATGTGAAGGGCAGCCAAAAAAAGCATCAAAATTAATAGCACATGTATCATTAAAATAATTAAGAAGATAATTGCTGTTTAAATATACAAACTTCTTCCCTACCTGACTAGGAATGGGCAAGCAAGTAGCATACAAAGTCCCATGGAGATGAACCGGATGCCTGCAGCTGTGGGGGGAGGGTGGCTGGTCAGTAAACGTAACAGCTGCTTGGTCTCTATCTCACTGAACCTGTGACAAAGAAGAAAATAGGAAAAAAGTTCAAAGGACGGCTTTCCTCAATAGGTGAGTTTACTAATAAATGCAAACTTATGTGTTCTTTATACACAAAGGTTGTTCCTGACAGCCTGAAAGCTTCCCAAAGGCTTAAGCAACATAGCAACAAGTAATGTATGTAAACTGGTCCTAAGTATTGTAGTCCATTAGTTACTAAGCGTGCTAAGGAATACAATGTTCCTGCAGTCGATGGCAAAACGTGTGCATAAATTTGAATGTACTAGTAAACCGGCCAATATCCTACTGGTAAACATGTTGGATTGTAATATTCTCAGAATTTTGTACACCAGGGAGATTTATCCACAATCAAAAACAATTTCTAACAAGTCATATATTGACAAAAATAAAAACAGACTAGCATTCCCTTTGATTTTTATGTGATGCCAGGAAAAATATTAACTTCATTCTGTAGGGCCCCCTTCGAAGAAAAGAATTCTTTTGTTGAAAAGGGCGATCTGCACAAAAGTAGGGAATAATGAACAAATAAAATAAATGAATAAAGCATAATCTCATCTCATTTCATTTCATTGGAATTTAACATCTATCAACAGTGGAGATTTATCCACAATCAAAAAATCATTTCCTTCCCTTCATACATAAGCCAAAATAAAAACAAATTTTTTTAAACATTCACTTTCTTCAATATTCTGTGATGCCAGGACCCCCTTCGAAGGAAAAGAATTGTTTTGTTATAAAGGTTGATGTGCTCAGAAGTAGGGAATAATGAACAAATATAATAAATTAATACAGCATATTTTCATCTCATTTCAATAAAGTATTTTCATTATCTGAACATCAACATCATACAACATTCATATAAAATTGCCTTCCCAATGTCGGGTTAAAGTCAGACTAAAAAAATTTCAAAGAAATATCTGTAATTGTAATTTCATGTTTGTATTTTAATTGTTTTTGCTTTGTTACATAATTATTGAGGCCTTGCCTATTAACAAAATGATACTTCTTGTGGGTACAAACCATTAAGATTTTATACCTTTAGTGGAATTTTGATTCTTTGCTATAGTGGTTATAAAAGTGGAGATTACCAACAAGATAAAAATGTATTTTTGTTGCATATCAATGGACACTTTGAAAATGCATATCAAATGATTATTTGCATGTATATTGGTGTAAATGAATTGTCAACAGCTTAATATCCATTGTATTTCATAACGTCGAATACAGTTGAAACTGAACTGAAATAATGTGATGAGTTTTAATCAAGATTGACTTACTTCATGCCGGCAATGCCTTTCAAGGCGCAGTAGAGTCTCATGAACGCGCTGGCCTGTACCACGTTCCTGGCTGGGAGATCCCCAAAATATTTGTTGGAGGGTGTGATGGACTTGAGTTCTTGGAGGAGATGGTCCCTCAAGCATTGCAGCATAGTGTTCTCTTGTTTTAACTGGAATAAACATAGAAATATGTTTTTGTTAATTTCGTTAATTAGTGGGGAAGCCTCCACAATGTTCGTTGTAGGGGGTAATGGACTCGAGATCTGGGAGGAAATGATCCCTCAAACATAGGATCACAGCATTTTCTTGTTTAAAGTGTAATTCAGTGTAAGAAAAAATCAATGAGATGGACTGTAGCATGTTAATGGTTGGGAGGTCCCCAAAATATTTGTTAGAAGGGGGTGATCAATTTGAAGAGATGGTGTTCTCCTGTTTTAACTGGCATTTAAAAAAAATCATGAAAATGAAACCCCACAGCTGTCATCATTTTATGAGTATAGATGGTCAAGTTTAAATTTTTCATGAATAAATCTCTGCCATAGCAAACTCAAAGCATTATTTGTATGCATAATGGTTGGAGAGGATAATTATGAAAAATCATTTCAAACAATACATACTCAATGGACTTTTGATGTATAAAGATTAACTTGAGTGAAACATATATTACCTTCTGACTAGAGCGAACAAATTGAGCAAACCAGTTGCGCACAGTGGAGCTGCTCCCAAGTAAAAGACCACTTAGAAAGCTAACCATGTCGCCCTGAGATCCGACTGCTTTACTCCTCATCGCATGGTCCAGGGACAATGCTACAGCTAGACCAGGTAAGCGGCACTGTTCAACCTATAACAACATAAACCCAAGAAACCAAATGTTTATATCACAAAATTATAATCTTTACAACAATTACGATATGATTTCTTGGTCTAAGAACTGTAATCCCCACTAAGAGACCTTATGCCCCCTTGAGCTCCGGCTGCTTTACTCCTCAGCGCATGGTCCAGGGACAGTACTACAGCTAGACCAGAAAGTCGGCACTGCTCAACCTAAAACAATAAGAACACAAAGGTTTAAATGTATAATTTGATCATTATGGCACTGGGACAATTTCTTGATCTAAGAACAGGGCTCCTAAGTAAGAGACCACTAAGGAAGCTAACCATGTCCCCTTGAGATCCGGCTGCCTTACTCCTCAGCGCATGGTCCAGGGACAGGGCTACAGCTAGACCAGGTAGGCGGCACTGCTCAACCTAAAACAACAAGAACCCAAGGTTTTTGTTATAGAATTGTAATCATTATGGATTATGCAACAAACTCTTGGTCAAGAAGTGCAAAAAATGAATGACACAAGAAGATGGTGTAAACCACAGCTAACATAAAAATATAAAATACTTACGGCAAGTGCTCTGAGCTTGAGTGTTTGGCTAGGGTTCATGGCTGCTAGTAGTCTTAGACTTTCAGTCCTTCTCCTTCCCCCAATGCTATCCTCATCCTGCCGCTCTCCGCTTTTGATCAGGACATTGCACACTATAAGAGGGAGGAAAGGAACAATGATGTAAATTAAATTATACTGGATATTTTTTTCTTCATCCAAAACCATGGGGGGGGGGGAAGAAACCAATGATGCAAATGAAATGATAATGGATATTTTTCAATCCAAAAACATAAAAAAGCAAATACATCATTTTTGTTAACCCCCTAATTTTGTGTAAGATTCATTTTTTTTTGGGGGGGGGGGGNTGGACTTGAGTTCTTGGAGGAGATGGTCCCTCAAGCATTGCAGCATAGTGTTCTCTTGTTTTAACTGGAATAAACATAGAAATATGTTTTTGTTAATTTCGTTAATTAGTGGGGAAGCCTCCACAATATTCGTTGGAGGGGGTAATGGACTCGAGATCTGGGAGGAAATGATCCCTCAAACATAGGATCACAGCATTTTCTTGTTTAAAGTGTAATTCAGTGTAAGAAAAAATCAATGAGATGGACTGTAGCATGTTAATGGTTGGGAGGTCCCCAAAATATTTGTTAGAAGGGGGTGATCAATTTGGAGAGATGGTGTTCTCCTGTTTTAACTGGCATTTAAAAAAAAATCATGAAAATGAAACCCCACAGCTGTCATCATTTTATGAGTATAGATGGTCAAGTTTAAATTTTTCATGAATAAATCTCTGCCATAGCAAACTCAAAGCATTATTTGTATGCATAATGGTTGGAGAGGATAATTATGAAAAATCATTTCAAACAATACATACTCAATGGACTTTTGATGTATAAAGATTAACTTGAGTGAAACATATATTACCTTCTGACTAGAGCGAACAAATTGAGCAAACCAATTGCGCACAGTGGAGCTGCTCCCAAGTAAAAGACCACTTAGAAAGCTAACCATGTCGCCCTGGGATCCGACTGCTTTACTCCTCATCGCATGGTCCAGGGACAATGCTACAGCTAGACCAGGTAAGCGGCACTGTTCAACCTATAACAACATAAACCCAAGAAACCAAATGTTTATATCACAAAATTATAATCTTTACAACAATTACGATATGATTTCTTGGTCTAAGAACTGTAATCCCCACTAAGAGACCTTATGCCCCCTTGAGCTCCGGCTGCTTTACTCCTCAGCGCATGGTCCAGGGACAGTACTACAGCTAGACCAGAAAGTCGGCACTGCTCAACCTAAAACAATAAGAACACAAAGGTTTAAATGTATAATTTGATCATTATGGCACTGGGACAATTTCTTGATCTAAGAACAGGGCTCCTAAGTAAGAGACCACTAAGGAAGCTAACCATGTCCCCTTGAGATCCGGCTGCCTTACTCCTCAGCGCATGGTCCAGGGACAGGGCTACAGCTAGACCAGGTAGGCGGCACTGCTCAACCTAAAACAACAAGAACCCAAGGTTTTTGTTATAGAATTGTAATCATTATGGATTATGCAACAAACTCTTGGTCAAGAAGTGCAAAGAATGAATGACACAAGAAGATGGTGTAAACCACAGCTAACATAAAAATATAAAATACTTACGGCAAGTGCTCTGAGCTTGAGTGTTTGGCTAGGGTTCATGGCTGCTAGTAGTCTTAGACTTTCAGTCCTTCTCCTTCCCCCAATGCTATCCTCATCCTGCCGCTCTCCGCTTTTGATCAGGACATTGCACACTATAAGAGGGAGGAAAGGAACAATGATGTAAATTAAATTATACTGGATATTTTTTTCTTCATCCAAAACCATGGGGGGGGGGGAAGAAACCAATGATGCAAATGAAATGATAATGGATATTTTTCAATCCAAAAACATAAAAAAGCAAATACATCATTTTTGTTAACCCCCTAATTTTGTGTAAGATTCATTTTTTTTTGGGGGGGGGGGGAGGTGGCAATGAGAAGCTAATTTTTCATTAAAAAATGAATTTCTTCAAATTTAGTGTAAATTCTGATAAAAAGAAGATAAAAAAATGAAAACGACACTTGCAAAGTACATTTAAAACAAATTTGCTCATTCTATATTTGATGTTCATCCAAAAGAAGACCGTTGTAACTTTTGAAAAGTGGCATATATCCATACAAAATGAAAATGAATACAAAAACTTTTATTTTGTCTTATTCCTTTGTCCTTCTGCACACATCACATAAAGTATCTACCTTGGAAGAAGCTATCTGGAACATTGGCCACCAGTCTGCAAAGCAATGCCGGTCCAAGCTTAACTCTCAAAAGCACCTCGGCCAGGCGATTTACAGGCAGTAAGGTAGGTAGCTCTAATGAATCAAATGACAAAATAAAAAACAAGTTACATAAATTTTGGAGATACTGTGATATCAAATGTGATTCCATATAAGTTTTCGGTTCTTACAAAAAACGTAATTTCTCTTGTATCTGAAAAAAAAATCATACAAAACTTACGTAATAATTATGCATTTCCTTCAACATCTGAGTGTCATAAACAAAACTTGTTACAAAGGGCAAAACTCAACTTTCAATGCAAGATAGAAGTTCATTCTTATGTAAAATTGACAATCTTTGATTCATGGATTTTGACATGATAGACATTAAAAGGCCCCCGGCCCCCTCCTCTTTTTCTTTTTTTTACAGTCATCACAATCTTTTTCTATCTTACTTCCAAAAAATCCCTTGTGAATATTGCGATGAATTAATCTTCACTACATTGTACATTATTATTATTATTATTCATTATTATTATTATTATCATTATCATTATTATTATTACTATTTTATAATTATCATTATTGAATATTATTTTTATTATTACTATTCATTTAGCCATGAAAAAGTTTACAAGAGTACAAATGACAAATGTATCATAGTAATTGAGTACATGTATACATGTATATATAAAAAAAAAAAAAGACGAAAGAGGAGAAGGGGAAGAGAATGAAGCAAGAAGTGGTGAATGCCCATCCATGGGCCAGGGTTTGCAAAAGTGAAGTTCTTCACTGTTGCCCTAAGGCACGCAAACCCTCATGGATGAGCACTGGCAGAAATATTGCACAATACAATTACATAAATGCATAATATGACTAAAAAGAGAAAATAAATATGATTACCAGCTTGTGCAATGCAGAGTACGTCAGACACTTCCTCCTTGTACACTTCATTCTCAAATAGCTCACAGGCACGGTGTGTGAAGTCTGTTGGCTCCTTGATCTAAAAGATTAATTCAAAACATTTCTTCGTACAAGTTGCTTAAGACATTGCTCAACATTGTTTTTGTCTCAATTGCTAGATTCTACATGGTTGATGGTGTACATAAACTAAGCAGTGAAAATATTTGGCTTCAAAATGAATGTTTAGTGCTTAAAAATAGTAAAATTTAAAGTATCACCTACATAGGCACACTGTGCAGTAATAAAGCGACAGTTTACGCTTTATTCAATTTTCATAGATCTCTTGATTGTGCCTGTCTAATTTCCATCTTTTTTGTATTCTTTGGGGTTTTTTTCATCAATATCATGGGGTGTTCTTCAAAAGTTGCAATTGATCGCAAGTTGCATTTGATCGCAACATGCCAATCAAAATCCCTGTTTTATGCAGGACTTGTTAAAAGAGCATAATGAAAACATGCATCAAAATTTGCAACTGATTTACAGTTGATTTGGGATCAATTGCAACTTTTTAACAACCATATATATCTTGATTTGATAATTTTTTATATGACAAAATTTTAATGTGTGACATTGCCTTGAAAAGTGTTGCAAGCATTGCCTGACAAACATAACATTGAACTTGTGATTGTCTTACTTTCCTGCTAATTTTTCATGCTGAAATATATTTTGAATTCAAAATAAAACTTGCTGTTAAATTTATGAATAAACACATAGGCATAAGTATGAGTCTTCTTCATCAAGTTATTTTGTTATTATTAAATGAAGTACTCTCATTTTATCACAATATCTTTAAGAAACTATGAAAAGATGATTTCACACTTTTTTTCAGATTACGGTAGTTTGTCATAAGCTTTTGTCCACTTCTACAAAAATTCTCTCAGTGGTGAAATGGTAAGATGGATAATAAGTGTCCACACACTATTAAAAAATGCAGACCTTTCTTTTTTATTTTACAAAATGGTGCTTCAAATAATGTAAATAACATGACTACTTGTACAATAAAAATATAATATTTTCAGCAAGTACACAGTATTCCAAACTATCTTGTTGCAAAACTAAGCAGTGTTTAAAGGTATAGATTCGTAATGACCAGGATGCAGAAATCGATGTTAAATGAGCTGATGTATTCGCAGGTTGCTTTACATGCCTAAATATATCTATGTAGGATATAATTAGGAGTACATTTATGCTCGTATTCTATGTATTTTACGTCGAACAGGTCAATACGCCATCGTTCCTGGGGTGTGCTAAGTGCTTTAGCGCGGGAGAGCGTCGGCCTGAAATTGGCGGTGCGATCGGTGGTATTGTCTGCGGTGTGTGGGTTCGCTTTCATTTTGTACGTGAAGCATGTTCTGTGAGGAAGTACGACCGCACCAGGTTATTTTATTTTGCGATAATTAAGCCATTTCTAGGTCGATTTCATTCAAACANAAAATTCTCTCAGTGGTGAATTGGCAAGATGGATAATAAGTGTCCTTACACTATTAAAAAATGCAGACCTTTCTTTTTTATTTCACAAAATGGTGCTTCAAATAATGTAAATAACATGACTACTTGTACAATAAAAATATAATATTTTCAGCAAGTACACAGTATTCCAAACTATCTTGTTGCAAAACTAAGCAGCGTTTAATATTTGAATTTCAAATTAAACAAACCATCAACTGAAATACCCGATAACTGGGTCTTCTCATACCTGACTTGATATGAAGAGAAGTTCGCTGATGAGCAATCGAAGACGCCTGGCCGAATCACTCTTCTCAAATTCCAGAGCTAAACCATGCTGAATATGTGCTGTCAAGTGGTTTTCAGAATCCCCAAGTTTTTGTCTAAAAAATAAAGAAAAGACGAGGTACATAAAGTATAAGAATAATATACAAAGTATATGAATTCTAGACAGATCCTTGGGCGCGATAAACCTGTTATCATCCTCATCATTTTGTTTTCTCTTACTTGAGCCGCAATATGGTCTAACTCTAAGAAAAGTTCAAAATATAACGTTAGATTGTGGAATATAAATTTTAGAAAAACTTTGATCACAGCAAATTCAAACTTTCCTCACACAAGTTAGACCAATTCATGCCTTCCCGTTTGTTTCGAATGCTAAGCATGCCAGGATATCTTTCTAGTACACTGGTGATTTGGCCTTGTTTACACTTCGGCCTTCGCAATCAGTTCCGTAGTAAAGTTCAGAAGACATCCCATCTGCCAGATAACTTTACAGGCACGTTTTGTTTTATGTTTTTTATTCTTTCTAAATTCTGTTCTCTCTACTATACTCTCGGCCGGCATGATCTTATTATGCACAGAAAATTACGCGCAATTTCAACAAAAATAAACTGTCATTGCCTGGTCCTTGGTTGAATAAAATCAATAAAAATCAAAATAAAATAAGATTTTGTGACTTTCCAATAAAAATTCTGATTTCATATATTAATGACCGGTACCGGTACTTATGCTATTTCTACTACAGTGCAATTTATATACTCACCTCATTTTTGCCTCTTTCAGTGCATCTTGCTCCAGTGTGCTGAAATCCACCGACAGGAGAGCTACGATCGAGTTGACGACTTCCAGGCCGGAGAGCACCCGAAGGAGCTTCTTGCGTCCCTGCACCCAAACATTGCTCGTGTCCAGCGGCGCACACAACGACATGCGAACAAGACAAGGCAACAGTACCCTCAGTTTCTTCTCCTCTAGCTCCACAATTGAATCAATGTCGACATTCTGCATCGCCTGAAATGATTCAGGTGACACAACAGGCTTAGAAGCCATGATTTTGAATGACCTTGCATCCGCTTAAATGATTAAAATGTGATTTTATAGGCTCAAAATCGCGACTCAAGAGTTCGTTTTATTAAGGAGCATGGTATCCTCGAGATAAAAAAGAAAAAAAGAAAAAACACTTACACCGCGGCTGCCCCTCTTGTGTTTGGTAGGTGCTTTGAAAATACACGGTCCGAATATTTTCTAATCTTCCTAGAAGTTTCGGAATAAATAGAGCATCACTATCCCTAACATTAATTAAAGATACAAAAAAATCCATCTCCTGCACACACGTAAGTGGATATCTCTTTTGCACAGCTAGTCTCTCTTTCTCTCTCTCTCTCTCTCTAGCTCACACACACATGTCACACACACACACACAAGTGGATTCCACTGTGACATCTCTTTGCACTCTCCTGCACACACACACATACACTCAAGCCGATTCCACTGTGACTTCTCTAGTATATTTGCACTCTCAAGAACACACACATGCACAGGTGGAATCCACGTACTGAGATATATCTTTGCACTCTCCCGCGCAAACACACACACAAGGGGATTCCACTGTGATTTCTCTTTGTACTCTCACGCACACACACACACACGAGGGGATTCCACTGCATGTTCTTGCACTCTGCCGCACGTACACACATACACACACACACACAAGGGGATTCCACTGTGATCCTTGCACTAGCTCCCGCATACACACACACACACACAAGGGGATTCCACTAGCTGATGTGATTTCTCTTTGTACTCTCACGCACACACACACACACACGAGGGGATTCCACTGCATGTCCTTGCACTCTCCCGCACGCACACACACACACACACAACGGGATTGCTGTGATATGTCCTTGCACTCAGCTCCCGCATACACACACACACACACATACACAAGGGGATTCCACTAGCTGTGATATGTCCTTGCACTCTCCCGCACACACACACACACAAGGGGATTCCACTGTGATATCTCTTTGCACTTTCTCTCTCTCACACACACACACACACACAAGGGGATTCCACTGTGATATGTCCTTGCATTCTCCCGCACACACACACACACACACACACAAGGGGATTCCACTGTGATATGTCCTTGCACTCTCCCGCGCACACACACACACACACACACAAGGGGATTCCACTGTAATTTCTCTTAATTTGTACTCTCACGCACACACACACAGGGGGATTCCACTGTGATATATGTCCTTGCACTCTCCCGCACACACACACACAAGGGGATTCCACTGTGATATGTCCTTGCACTCTCCCGTACACACAACACACACAAGGGGATTCCACTGTGATATGTCCTTGCACTCTCCGCACACACACACACAAGGGGATTCCACTGTGATATGTCCTTGCACTCTCCCACGCACACACACACACACACACAACCAAGGGGATTCCACTGTGATATGACCTTGCACTCTCTGCACACACACACACACACACACACACAAGGGGATTCCACTGAGATATGTCCTTGCATTCTCCCGCACACACACACACACACAAGGGGATTCCACTGTGATATGTCCTTGCACTCTCCCGCATACACACACACACACACACAAGGGGATTCCACTGTGATATGTCCTTGCACTCTCCCGCATACACACACACACACACACAAGGGGATTCCACTGTAATTTCTCTTTGTACTCTCACACACACACACACACGCGAGGGGATTCCACTGTGATGTGTCCTTGCACTCTCCCGCATACACACACACACATACACAAGGGGATTCCACTGTGATATGTCCTTGCACTCTCCCGCACACACACACACACACACACACAAGGGGATTCCACTGTGATATCTCTTTGCACTGTTTCTCACACACACACACACACACAAGGGGATTCCACTGTGATATCTCTTTGCACTATTTCTCACACACACACACACACACACCACAAGGGGATTCCACTGTTATATCTCTTTGTACTCTCACGCACACACACACACCACAAGGGGATTCCACTGTGATATCTCTTTGTACTCTCACGCACACTCACACATTCAACAAGAGGATTTTGCTATGATATCTGATTACACACCCTCACACGGGAGATTCTTTTGCAAACATACAAAAAAACAAGGTGAACCTAACACAATATTTAATTGTATAAACATACTTACACATACACATACCGTACACCATGCAAGTAATTTCTGCTGTGTTATCTACTTGACACACACATTGTGCTCCAGTGATTTTTCATTACACACGTATACACACACGCAAACACTGATATGATTCTTCTGTGGTAACCTCCTTTACACACAAACACTCAACCACACACCATGAATATTCTGAGATACCTCCTTGAACACACACACAAAAAAAAAAAAACATACACCAACTCTCTCTACCATCTCCATTGCAGTCCATATTATATTGTCAAAATTAAAGATGGTTATAATAAATAATTAAACAAATTTTAATCAAATATAATTATATGCACACAATTTCTTTCATTGTCATAATTACATCTCAGTAGGCACAGGTAAAATCAATGTATAAAATTCATTACACAATATGTAACAGTAAATATTTAATAATTATTGATGTAATGATGATTCATAATTGTGGCAGAAAATGATTGGATTGAATATTTCAGAAAGTAAATAAATAGAATGCATATCATTCCTGTTAATATCATTTCAAATGGAATCATACAAATTTATATAAAAGTATCAATCCCAATATCATTGTATTTATAAGTACCATAAAACGGGGTGCAAATGATCTCCGAAAATAGCACTTTAAAAAGTTTAAACCTGCATATCTAATTTATCAAAACATTTTTTTTATTCTATCAAAGGGAAGTACAGCATCATCCACTCCACTGTATCTCCAGATATTTTCACAGTGGCTAATTTTTTGCAGGTTATTACTACAGTGAAACCTCTTTATAACAAGGTCCTTGGGACCATGAAAATTACCTTGTTATATCTGGTTCCTCACTATATCAGGGTAAAAACAAAGAACTATTAAGACCTGGGACCAATAAAATCACCTTGTTATAATAGGTATTATCGCTATAACCGACCTCTTTATAACAAGGTTCCATTGTAGTACTTCATCAACTAAGACTTCAGGCATTACATGGGGTAAAATATTCAGTTCAAACTCAGTGCTCATATTCACTGCTTTATGATACTTGAGACACATCTTTGGCTATATTCGTGAAAAAAAATCATATACTTTTAAATACTGGCAGATTCTAATACTGATATTGAATGTTTTATTTAATCCCTGATTTCATAGAGTTCATTAAATCATATACATGTACTAATATAATACAAACTTGTAAAATCATGACATCTTCACACACCTAAAAGCATAATATCTTTGGCAAAGTCATCTTCTGATGTCCAAATTTTAATTACAAATGTATTTCTATTTCTAGAAGTTTGAATAAAGAGAAAAAACTTGGGGAATGTATTGATTCCTTGGATATCCTAATATATGTACACATATGTATAATCAATATACAAGTAATTCAGTCCCAATATAAAAATCAATGTTCAATTTATTTCAACTTTGCAGTGTCTGCAAAAGAGTATTTGCAAAATGCAAAATTTTTGCACCATAATAGGGGATTATGAAAATTCATTAAAAAATCAATTTATTTTCATCAATACCATTTTCAATTGCAAACAAGTGATCTACAGTAGGACGTTACATATATTTTCATGAAAATTGCATGCATTCAGACATACAAACAAAGCTAAGGCACACAATACAAGAAATATAGGGATACAACAACATTTTGGAAAACCTACTAAATCTTATGTCGGCATGGAACACTTGACATTGTATTGATGTAACAGGCTGCCTCCCCCCCTCACCATCCTTTTTTTAGGATGACCAGACAACAACAAAAATCAAAAGTCTCCAAGAAATTTGGTGCCTCCTTAGGCAAAAAATTCACTTCTAAAAAAGGGAATTAACATTAAAAAAATCAACAAGGGTGGGGGCTCAAGCCTTCGACCTCCTTCTTCCAGGATGCTTGCATAGTTTTGACATACTAAAACAACACAATGTAAAAGTGGCAGACTATGCTTTTCTTGTCCATACAGTACACAAAGGAATGGAAAGCCAGTCCCATATAATTAATTCACATAGGCTTATGATATAATCATCAACCTCAAAAGAGGAGCAAAGAACGCATACATTTTTTGTTAGTAGGGGTGGGTTGGGGCAGGAGACTTGCGGTCAAGGCATGTCACTTTAGAATGTCTCCTGTTTAAATTGGAAGAGTTTAAAAGTTTGAAATAGACTGTACATTAGGCTGATGCACTGTGACTTATGTTTATTACCCCTCCATCCCTGCCTGACATTGCACATAAACGTAAATAACATAACTGAAGGGCTGCAACCTTGCACATAAGACATCAAGATTCAAACAGTATTTTAGCTGCCAAGATAGTACAAAACGACAAAGTAAATGGACAATTTCACAGCTTTGTCATATCCATTACACTAAAAGCAAGTGCATTTCTCAATGAAATTCCTCAAAATGTGATAGGTGTATCACAGATGATCAATGTGTCATATTGAATTTCAATAAAGTTATCAAGATAACACAAGATAACAGTTATCAAGATAATCACAATTTTGGGTGAAACGGAAACGATAATTTTGTGGAGTTGCCCAAATAAATACAGTAAATAGAATAAAGCCCAGAACTTTCATAACAGCTGCAATAGCTGAAATATATTCATTTATATTTATTTATTTATTATACCGGAAGGTTGACTGTATCACCATGCCAAGTGAAAAAAATTGTCTTATGCAATGTTGGCAGCCGTGACATGACATCATTGGGAACCCATTTATATATGGTACGTGTAATGACACTCGATCTGGCGACAATTACTCTGGTCTTAATTATTCATTTAACACAGTCTAAGGGTTAGGGTTGTGATAGGAATTATGTTTCAGATTGATGTCACGATTAGCGTTTGAGATAAGGTTTGAAATTGGGATTATGCCTTTCCTTGTAGATTATCCATTGGAGCAATTGTCGTCGGAGCAAAGTGTCGCCGGAGCAAATGTCATGAAACCTTTATACACTATTCTAACTTCTCAATGGCAATCCGCATCCGAGTGAGTAGCGTTTCCTGACCCTGCCTGGCTTTGGTTTCCGTGAATGATTTCGTCACCCAGGGGCATGTGATGCGTACATGGTAACTCAGATATGACCCATGACCTCGATGACCTGCTCGTGGTTCCACTGTATATGTCACATGACCTTGCAATAAGCCGTACCACACTGAGTAGTGGAAGTTCAAAATGCTGTCGGGTCTGGGAACAAAAAGAGGATACATGAATTACCAGTTATGAAGACTCTAAAGTTGTTAAAACAATACCAAGATATGGCTATCTATAGAGCAGTTTCTCATGACGTCACAATCGGCCCTTCTGAAGGGCAACACAAAAAGAAACCTGTGCATCAGACCTTGACAACAATGGACTGTCACAGACTGATGCACGAGAGCTCATTGTTTGTCCTCCAATATGGGGAAGTAAATGACGTCAGTGGAACCACTCTATAGGAATCTTTTTTTACACACAAAATTATCAATATCGAGGTTTAGGGCTGTGTTTCACCAAATCATTCTTTAAGTTAAGAACGATGTAAGTGAAGTCTGTTATTAAGTTTAATATACATAAGATTAGGGTAAAAAAATACTTACTAATCTATGTGGGCTCCCAGGGGCTATATCTAAGGTTTAGGAGGCTAATTGTCCTTGGCCCACAAGTATTTTTTATGCTGCATGAGATTAGCTGTGATTCAGGAAAAGAATTGATAACCCTCAACAATTCTGAAGTCCTTCTTAGATTTGTACGTAACTTTGTGAAACACTGCCCTAATTCATTGCATAAAAATTTATTATTCACAACCAATTTGTCGTAAATTACCAGCATACCAAGAACTTGACACACAAAATATTTCCTGGACTCATCTTGCTAATAGCCAAATAGCCATTGGATATTATCACAAGCCCTAGGGCATGAGATTGAGTGGCCATTATCGACAGCCACAAGCCACATAGCTTTTTTTTGTACTAATTCCATCTGCCTATCAATTCTCATCATTTGACATTTGGCAATATCAAATGATATCTCATGATACCATTGCTATTGATTACACGGTCAGTAGGGGGACTGCAGAACTTCCAACCCTCCCCTTCATTGGATCTGCCCATAAATCCCCAGTCACATAAAAGTCCAGACTGAAGACAATTTAACGTGACTCTTTGAATCGTGTTCAATCGTGGTTTCTATGTGACTGGGGTTTAAAGGCATGTACTAATAAAATTTGAAACTTAATTTAAAGTAAAAACTCTGTGAGTAGGAGGAACAAATTAATTACACAAAGTAAACATCTTCAAATGGCTTCATGCATACAAAAACAAAGTAGCTTCCCTGGTTATTCACTATACAGATGCAACACCTGTTCAACATTTTCAGCAGAATAAGAGGGAATGAATTTTCTTTTGTGTGCATCCAGGTATTGTGAATACTAAAATGGAAGTTGTCTAATTGGTATGCAGTGGTGGAATCAAACCAAAAGAGAGCACTACAAAATTATTCATGGTACAGTGGAAACTCAGTATAACGAGATCTGATATAATGAAATATCTACTATAAAGAGGTACAAAATCTGGTCCCAGCTTTTTATAACTTATTGTTTTTTAACCCTGCTATAAGGAGATTACTGCTATGACAAGGTTTTTTGATGGTCCAAAGCACCTCGTTATCCTGAGTTTCCACAGTACAAGTTTCTCACTTTGTAAATTCCATCTTCGTATCGAAGATGACTGGGATGGTGAAGTTTAAAGCAACAGGAATATGGTCTTCGATCGTATGGTATTCTGTGAGGACCCCATCTTCAGACGTTTCACTGCCAATCAATGCGGTTGAGACTCTGTAAGTGACAAGGGAAACAAAATTAAATAGGGGAAATGCAATTATAACCAAATCTAAATATGAAGATGCAAAAATAAATGAACCGCATAGAGCATTTTGCCAAACCCTGTTAAAATGAGGTCTTTTGGACCATCATAATTTCATCGGGTCAATTCATTGACAATGAATAACCTAGTTTTGAAGATGCAAAAAAATAATGCGAATTGCATTTTTCATTTTGCCAAGCTATGCACTATGTCTATCTGCATTTTTTTCTATTGTTATTTATCATTTAATCTTCACAGAAAAAAAAACTACTTCAGTGGAGTACAAATGTGGCTACTTTATGATACAGTTGAACCCTCTTAAAACGAGATCTTATGAACCATAAAAATTTCCATTTTATTTGGAAACCTTGTAAAATCAGGGCTAAAATACATAAGGAAAAGAGTTAGGGCTCTAAAAATCACCTTGTTTAATACAAGAGCATGCTTTACATGAATGGTGCTTCTTGTAATTAGGTGAGAATATACACTAGAAGACAACAAATCAGTGCCCTAAGTAAAAGCACCTTGTTCTAATGAGACATATACCACCAGTGCTCTTTATAAAAAGGATGGTCTGTATTTGGACCAGCTTGTAAAGTTTATTTCACATAGTCAAATGGTATTTTTGTTTATATGGTATAATCTTAACACCCAAAATATATTCTCCTTCCATTAAAACTAAGGTAACTATACAATATTGAAATAGTAAACTTTTTTTTAATAATTAGATATATATTATATAACAAAATTATAAATATCACACTTAATTAACATGTAAAGCTATCATGAACATGGAATTTTGTGATTCCATCATATAAAATTGTTTTTAAAAATGACTCATTCGTACTGAAAACACGTGGGTAAATCATTCATCATTTAAGATTTACTTTAAAGTTAATAATTAACAAACCACCAAGCGTCGAACATGGACAGGCCAGACGCGGTAGCGATTTTCAACAGGTCGAACGAAGAACAGTACCGGGAAAGTTGCGGCAGGCAACGCCGTGATTAACCCGTAAGAAGCAGCTGCAGAAAAAAAATACTTACATGAACGGTTGGAATTTCGAGATAGTTTCCATGCTGGATATCGCTTTATAAACAGTTCTTTGCTTCTGGTAGATGAAAATCCCTGACTTCAATTCAAAGGTGGACTTCATGAGCATGAAGTACGCAATAATGGATAAAAGTGCGACAAATAGATAGTTGTTCATTTTCGCTGCTGTTTTCAATCTGCGCGACCCTAGTCTGTTCTGCTAGTCTAGTAATCTAAACATTTTGACATAAAATAGGACAATGAGAAGAATTTATACTTGTAATGATCCTTAAAATGAAAAAAAAAATAATACATTGATAACTAAATAATATACTTCATATATTCTAATCGGAATTTCTGCAAAATTAGATATCATATTTTTTTTTCAAATTATCTAGAAATTTGGCCAGAGATATCTAAGAAAAGACTACGTTTATTTACCTTATCAGCTGTTTCT
>BQKZ01001941.1:45513-56653 GCA_036244855.1 Temnopleurus reevesii | reverse complement strand
CCCCCCCCCCCCCTTTTTGTTGCAAAAAACCATGGTATATAAATATACAATATTTATTTTATCATTGTTCATGTTAAAACAACCAGTAATTAACATAATTTTTATATTACATATATACTACCTCTGTGCTGCACTGGTGTCCTTTGGAACGCGGGGCAATGTCTTTGATTTCATACTCTTGGGTGATTTCATCCACTTCCCACAAGATGAATGTAAAGATGAAGGTTAAATATTTGCAAAAATTAATACATACATGTCTATTCACGGCAATGTTTGAAATGTATACAATGTATGTCATTGTATCATGCTATTTTCTTTTTCCTATTCATATTCTCATAATACCATTCATCTTCCGTCTATCACTAAGTTGATTATTTCCTAGTATGCCTAAATAGAAATCAGTGTGCATGATACAGTGATCAGCAGTGGCTATATAAAAGCATGACCACTGAACTAAGGAAATCTCTCTTCAAGGTTATAACAACTGAATTTAAGCACACATCAGAAATATTAGTTTTGTTTATATGTGAAAGAAATTTTTATTAAGATTAATATCCTAAGGATCATATTTTTAAATAAACAATGATAAATTATACATTTTATCAGCTTACTTACCCTTTTCCTGAAATAAGATGACCTTGATTGCTTCCTTTTCACTGGAATTGGGACAGTAGAATCATCAGAGGGTGTTGGTTGATCTTGGAAAATGTGAGGAACTGCATCGGGAAGGAGCTGAGGCGCATTTTTCCTTTGTCCCATCTTGAACATCATCAACTGTGTTGGTTGAAATTGAGTGTCTTCAAAGTGTTTATGACACACATGTATGTGGTTAACCTGCAGAGTTGAATAAAAAAAAAGACTCTTATGACCAGGATTCGTGATGTCCTAAGATGTTTCACAGCCCCCCCCCCCCCTTGGTATTTCAGGGATTTACCAGGTACCCATTTACCTATTAAACCTGGATTGAGTGCAGCACAATGTGGAATAATTTTTTTGCTGGGTATTAACGACGTGAGAGGGATTAGAACCTCCTTACGAAACTCTTGCTGAAAGGCGAAAGTCGGAACCACTACACCAATATCGTCTCTACATTATTGGATGAAATCAATTATTACAGTAGAAAAAAATGTTTCAAAATGGTTCAAAGAACATGAAATACAGAAATTCAAAAGTGGAACCTTATTATAAAGAGGTCAGATATAGTGAGGTACCTGTTATAACAATGTGAATTTACTGGTCCTTAAAGCTCTTTAAAGTTCTGTTTTTTTTTTTACCCTGGTGAGGAAACTGATATAACAAGATACTTTTCATGGTCCCAAGGACCTCATTATAAAGAGGTTTCACTGTATATACTATACATATCAAAGAGTCATTATAAATTTTCATACAGAAAACTAGGTTTCCCGCGAGGTGTTTCACACCAAGTCGTTCTTAAAGTTACACACAACTTTACGTTCTACTGGTATCAGTTCTTGCGCTGAATGCGCGTAATAATGTGAACTAGGGAGGTGTTTCACCAACATAAGAAAGACTTTACGCACGACTTTACATTTGACTGGTATCCCCTTTTGCTCGTAATGGTTCACACTATGCGTATTCAGCGCAAGAACTGGTACCAGTCGAACATGAAGTTGTTCTTAAAGTCTTTCTTATCTCGGTGGAAAGGAAAGAATAATAGAGTTCAGAGGAAAATTCAGAGTGAGAGAAACAGAGAGAGAAAGAGAGACATCTGCAAAACATGAATAGTACTAATATAATTTAACTAGAGTAGAAGGTAGAAAAAGGTAACGCTGCACAAACTCAGTCCTTTTGCATTCCGTGATTGCAAACAACATTTTGGTTCCAATTTGCGGGTACAGATGAGGTAAAAGTGTTAGTTAAATCCTTTTGCCGGATGACAATTCCTTCATAAAAATACCGGGTGGTGGTTTTCTCCACTACGGTCACGATGATGGTCTCTTCCGTTGGAACGCGACTTGACGTGACGGAAACCTCATCGGTTGACTGGAGTGGTGCAACGGGCACCTCTGGGGTTGTCGGGGGTGGTGCAACGGGCACCGGTGCAACGGGCACCTCAGGATCGATTTCATCCTTGATTTCTGAGTCAGAGTCAGACGAATCGTAGGTTCTGCTAAGTTTGTAACTTTGCTTTACCATAGCTAATGGTTTGCCGGTCAATTGGGTAGGTGAATTGTCCCGTCCAAAGGCAGAGGAACAGGCCACAGAGATTGCAGGGCTAGTTGGAGGAGTTGAAATCGGCTGAACTACTGGTGATTGTGGCTTTTTAGGTAAAGTAACCTTTAATGGAATATTGTTTGCATCACGTACCAGCTTCACATGCCTATTCAAATTGCTCGATCTCGAGGATCGGTAAGGGCACTGTTGGCAGCGGTACACTATTGAGTTTGTGAAGTGCACAGTCTCTAGATGTTGGAATAGGATCTTTCGGGTAGCGAATTCCTCTCCACATTTTCTGCACACCAGCTCAATGTGACGAGGCTTGTGTCTCCTCTCAGCCATCTGTACATGGGAAATATAAACAAAACAAAGACAAGCATTAATGACTCATATCGAGAATATATAATCAATCGGACAAGTCATAACTTTGCAAATATTGAGGCTTTTGTCTGATACGTTTTGATTGTCTGAGGTTCGAATTAATTTCAATGTGATTGTCTTGATTATTAGTGTTAGTGATTTCATCTTGTGGAACATGAGATTCTTGTTCATCACTTTCTTCTGGCTCAGATTCTGGTTCAGGGTCTTTGTTTTGTGGTGGTTCCCACACCCATTTTTCACGGTCTTCCTCTTGGTATGGTTTTAGGCGATCAGCATGGACCACCATGGGCTTTGATCGTGGGCTAGCTTGGATCCGAAATATAACGTCTGATATTTTGGTCACCATGAGAAATGGACCTTTCCAGCGTAGCTGGAGTTTCGGAGACACCCCTTTTCGTTTGGACGGATCATGGAGCCACACGAATTGTGCTTCTTGTAATCCGGGTGAGCGAGTTTCGCGGTCATAACAAGTCTTTTGGTGTATGGCAGCCTTTCCTGTGGAGGTTTGAGCACGCTCATGAGCTTTCTGTAAATTTCTCCTGAGCCTTTGTGCGTAGTCCTCATCGCCTGGTTCATCATCCCTTATTTCATCAAAAGTCTGAGTCGTGAGGTCAACCGGCAACTTTGTTTCCCTCCCAAGCATGAGCATGTTGGGAGTTTCACCCGTCGACTCATGGGGACTTGCCCGATACGCACTTGTGGCAAACGCCAAGTGTTCATCCCAAGTTCTCTGGTTCAAGTCGTCCTCCAACAAACTGGCCACCATGTTAACCAAACTCCTGTTAAAACGCTCAATCATCCCATCTGACTTCGGGTTGTATGGGGTGGTTCTCGTTTTGTGTATGCCAAGTAGCGTACATACCTCGGCAAAGAGATGGGATTCGAAATTCGAGCCTTGGTCAGAGTGGAGTTCAATGGGCACTCCAAACCGACTAATGAATTCCTGGACAAGTTTCCTTGCCACAGTCTCTGCTCTAGCATCCGGCAGAGCATATGCCTCCACCCATTTGGTGTGATAATCCCCCACCACTAATATCCACTTATTACCAGACTTGGATGTTTGCAAGGGCCCCATCAGATCTAGAGCAACCCTTTCATTCAGTTGCCAGCTTGACCGCCCCACCATATTACTCTGTAATCGTCTTTTGTTTCTTTGAACGTGGTTGTCCCGTTTTCAGCTCATGACACAGTTGATGCCCTTCACTCTTCATGTGCCTCTGTAAATTCGGCTTCAAAATGTATGTGGTTCCATTTTTGCCGTACCTGACAACATCATCAATCACCTTCCCCCTATATGGGGCCCTCTTCGATATCGTGTCAACAAATTCCCGACACACAGTGCACACCAGCTTGGTCACCTTCCCATCCTCTACTGTCACTTCATTATGTCATCTTCCCACTTGTGAAAAGCTGTCAAACTCACCGTTTTCACGGGTGCAGGTTTTGAAGAAGCCATGATGCCGTGTGAATGTCAGCAGCGACAAACAAGGACTCTGACCCGTTTCTCTCTCTCTTCCGAGATCATCAAGTTTAAATGTCTCGTGTGTGTTGTCAACTCGTCCTGGGTACAATTCGCTCTCACACAAATCTACCTATATTTGGTGTTGACAAACTGTCTCAAAAATAAAGGCAAATTATCTCAAAGATCGGTATTTTATCTATTTAAAATAATATGTCATAAAATAATTATCCGAGACATTTCTAATCGTTTAAAAACAACTCTATATCATTCCTGAAAAAATTCATTCGGTTTTGGGTTCATGAATTGTCCGTGGGCAAGTTGTCTAATAAAGCCCCGATTTTCCCTCACCAAACACGTACGTTGCTGTAAATCGCGGAAGTATTGCCTATTGTGATTGGTTTTATTTTACGTAAACAATACGTCAACTACCAATCATCGGCTCCGAAACAAAATCTCAGACTGCACTCGTCTCTCGTGACCGCCGCATTCAGTAAGAAAATTAAATCGTTGTCGTCGTATTTGTCGTCGTCACCTATAATTTTGTGCTGTGTCCCATACGTGCAGTTTTGCGTTTGTTATAATTTGTTTGCGGCCGGAGTTGGTGTTTTTTCTCCGATTTATCGACCTAACTCCAACTTTTCTGTTTGAAGTGTGCAGCCTTTGTTCGCATGTTAATATGACAATCGTCGATTTTTTGTCAAATTGTAGGTAGCCTTGTCTATATTTTGAGTGATTTTGAACACTTCAAATTGTTGTCAATTGACAAGTTAGTCATAAATCTTCACGCGAATCCAACTGGATTCACGATGTATACGCCCGACGGGAATCCCCTCTCGAATCGATTTGCAGAGTCACGTCAAATTTTCAGGCCTTGCATGTGGGCTTTGTCCACCCCACCCATGTTATTATTGAAATCTGCGATAGCAGTAGGGCATGGTACATCAATCTTCTTTCCATCATTTGGAGTCCTCCTGACTCTTGTTTCCTCACTCCCACGAAGATTGGAGGCAACCGTGATGGCTTTATTGTCTTTCCAGCTGAAAACGACGACATCCTTCTCATTCATCTGACATCATCTGTAAACCAAGGAGCCTCTAAATGAGATGATACAGTTTGAGTAAACAGAGGTGCATGCTTATTCAGAATGGAACTTAGAGTACATTTGCTGGGAGACAGCACCTTCGACCAGTTTTGATACATACATTGTAGGTAGGGAAGGTAGGTGTTTCCTTTTGCACGGATAGTACCGCATGCAAGAATCCCATCCTGCCGTAGGTCTTCCAGTAGAGGAAGTTTTTGAGGTAAAATAGTTGTCTAAATACACCTCATAGTTCTTCCCAACAAGTGGGTGAGTGAATTGATGTACAACCTTCGCGCCAACCTGTAGCCATTTGGGATGTCTTCGTAATATATAGTAAATGTTTGTATTTTGGGGGTATTTTATATGAGGAGGCCGATAGCCGATGAGGGACACTTTTTGCCAGCAAACGGCGGCAAAATGTGTCCGGTAGACGCGTCACCCAGGGTGAGATGCGACATAATTTCACGCAGACGGAATCCGTCGTCACACCGGAAAGAGAAGAATCACAATAATCAATGTAGGATGAGACAAAAGCATGGATTAATTTTGAAGTTGTAGGTCGGTCCAGTAAACTCCTGATTTTACTTGTCTTATGTATACCAAAAGAAGCAGACTTACAAATGTTCCTAATGTGAGATTGCTGTCAATTGTTCATCATGATGCACTTAGGCAAGTAGGAAATTAAATTGCGCACATGGCTGGCTGAAATAATGAGCAATAATGCGCATAGATTATGATTTGAATGGTGAAAAATGGCATGTCCATTTTTTCCTCAACAAAGAAATGCAAGGAACCTGGGATCAATCACTAGATCTATAAATTGATTTTTCAATGCGCTTGTTTAGTCATTCAGCCGTTTTCTGGAAACTTTCTTAAAACCTTTTACCGCCATGGTTGTGATGGTGAACGACAATTGTTGCAACCCTATCATCAAGTTCTGCATCTGATAAAAAATTGGGGAAAAGTCTGAAATTTCGGCGTACTATTGTCTTAAAGGGGTGCTTATTAAGTAGGAACCCATGGAGAAATGGAATCGTGCGGATGTTGCAAAAGGCTTGTTTATTTGTACTTAAAGCCTGTCGGTCATGCAAGCCCTTCGGACTATAAGCAATAAAAGATCAGATGTCAAGAAGTTGTCAGAACTTAGGCTCGTCCAGCTTCGGGTTCTCACCAATCCTATAGCCTTAGGGGGTGTTGCTCAAAAGTTGCAATTGATCGGGACGCGCCAATCGAAATCATTGTTTCATGCGCGTCTTGATAAATGCGCATACCATGCGCGAATGAGAATGCGTGTTACAATTTGCAAAGTTGCAATCGATTTGCAGTTGATTTTGAGCAACACCCCATTAGGCTCTTAATGGTTCTTATCACCGTGAACCTCAATAGACTTCTTGTGTAACACCCACTAAACATAGTTTACTTCTGGTTGGCTAGTTTAGCCATTTGCACTTACAGCAAAACTATTCATTTAAAATAAGAACTAATAGAACTATACAAACCCCACTTTCTGCTACAGGTGGAAGTCGATCTTCCAAGGAAGGCTCTTGCCCACAGGTAGCTGCGCTGGTAGCTGCGCTGGTAGCCGCGTTTGTAGCCGCGCTGGCAGGCGTGACTGTAACCGATAAGCGATTTTGTTTAACAAAAGAAAATCTGGACTTGAATGACTGCTGTTCCTTTTTAGGAAGAAGGCCAACAAGAAAAAGCAATGGACATCATTGTAACAAAACGGCTGGTGAATTTGGAGGCGATAAGTGAAAAGACGGTGGCATTGTCCAACCTTGTTCCTCACACAATCCTCTAATGACAACAGTTAGACGTGAAGGAATTCAAGTCTTAACCCCCGACCCCATTTATGAACTAATAAATGGTAAAGTCCCAACATTCCCTTATCATGCAGCATGTTTGAGAGTGCTTGTAAAGGCGCCAGCCTGAACATCGTGCGACAGATGCCACCTATCAGAAAGCACAGTGGCAAATGGTATTTGAATGCGTGTGCACCAAGCTTATCCTTCCTTGTGGTCACTGGGCAACCCTTGAAGGGACATTGACATCTGCGCATATTCCCCTCTTTCCCCACAGGAGAGGACGCTTCCCTCGCTAACACCCGCATGGAACGGTCAGATGCCCCATGGGAACATGCAGAATTTTTTTTTGTTAGCAGCTGGTTATGCCAACGCCTAGGGTCATACTTCTGCACCCTGTTTTTCATAGCAGAAAAGAAACTTACCCGTAAATATTCCTATCTGGAGGATGACAAAATTTGAAAATCATCCAAACCATGTTTTTGTCCGAGACCACAGAGGACACCTGAACTTGTCCATAGTCTCTCCCTCTTCTCGGGTTACCTGAATACAGCGCCCATGATACCATTCCAAACAAAAATCACACTGGATCATAAAAGATCCATCATCAGCTTTGCGACATAAACAGAATTGCTCTTTTCTGTTCCCTCTTTTGGGTAATAAGGGAACCTGGACTGTTGTCAGTGCAAAGCTTTAGTTGGTCATGATTGACGACATATGTGGTCCTGTGCTATGCCACTTGATAGAGATAGGGATTAATCTTACTAATGATATTGTAGCTGATCCTTTTCAAGGAGACTTCAGCTTCCTGCCTTTGAGGCAAAATTTAGAATATAAACCCTATCTCCTACATTGAAAGAACGCTGCTCGATTTTGACATCATAATCCCTCTTTCATAAGTTCCTGACTGACTGAAGTTTGTCTCTTGCGGTATCATGAGCCCTTTCCAAGGAATATCTCAAAGTGGCGCAGTACTGGTCAACAAGTGCAGGCTTTGCTTTGGGTGGTAATGGGTAAACTAAATCAATTGGTTAGGTGACTTCTCTTCCAAGCTTCCCAGCATTAACATATTTGGAGTAAACCCTGTACTCCTATTAACCGTGGACCTAATTGCCCCTGCCAACTGTGGTAAATAATAGTCCCAGTCAAAAGGTAATGAATTTATAAAACACCTAATCGCATCCATTAGGGTCCTATTAAAAATTTCCACTTGTCCATTAGCAGATGGTCTATAGGCAGTGGTCTTGGTTTTATTGATTTTGAGCAATTTGCACATTGAACCAAACAGGTGACTTTGAAAGTTCAAACCCTGGTCGGTAAAAATTTGTAAGGGACAACCAAAACGACTTTTAAAAAAATTGACTCGATAATGGAACATCACTAACCTGGTACTGGGTTCAGGAACAGACAATTCCACCTGACAGGGAAGAAACATAAACAGCAATTGTAGCTAGTATTAATTCTCTGCAAAGTATCAAGCTTTGATGAAACAGCCTCTCGAATCTCAGCTCCAAGTAGCACTTGACAGTAGACTGAATGTGGCTAAGTAAAGTCCCGACACCCCAGGTGTACAGTTGATGAGGTAGAATTTCTATCAAACTATCCATTACAACCGACATCTCCAGACTCACTAAAATGGCGAATCCGACCAGTGGGCTTCCATATGACGTATGTTGCATGTCAGACATAGCTGACTCTGTAGGTTTGTGTGGGTGCGACAGTGCCTATGGCGGGCGGATAGTGCCATTATGTGCATAGATGCTGCGATGACATATATGTAAGGTTTTTTGACAGGCCTGTAAGGTTTTAACCAATCACAGNGTTTTATACTTCATTACCTTCATGATATATGATGTGTGCTGTGGAGAAAAAACAAATAAATCAAATCATACAATTTCACATATAGCAGATTTATATTTTTTTTGTTTAAACTAAGCTCTCCAGGTAGAAATAGAATTTTGAGACAAATCATGAAATTTCATGTCAAGGCTGAATTCATGAATTTCTACCATGGAGCTTCATCTTGTCTTGAAATGACTAATCCATTACTTACACATTACAAGCTCCGCTTCTTTTTTTACTTTGTCGTCATGAATAGACAAGTCCTCATGTGCTCTTTTGAAGGCTTGTACCTTGTTTTTTGTCTTGGATGAGAGTGTCACAGTAGCTGGCTTCTTAATTCCAAGCTTTGATTCACTGTCCATTTTCTTGCTGTCTTTATGTTCTGAGTATTTCAGATAGGCTGCTCTCATGATCCTGCACAAAGCTGTGTTTACTGGGGATTTTAGATGGTCTTTTCTGCCAAAGTACTCTAAGAGCATTTGCAGTGAGGTCTTGATTCGACATTCACTGAGGACTGTCCTCACATCTCTGTGCCACGAACTCTGGCATGTGGCAACCAATATTTTGGTATTTTCGAACATTTTTTGCCACACTGTAGCCTCCCCTTCTGCATTTATTGGATTTTGAAGGGCCAGGAGCAGCTTGTGCAGCAGCAGGGGAAGATCGGCGTGCTCTCTTTGGCGTTTGTACTGGTACAAGGGAGGAGGGGCGCGTCCTCTTTTCTTTGTTTTGGAAATTTGTTTTTCCTAGTGTATTAAAGAAGAGGCATTTTTCCATTCACGGATTGATATGCCACATAGGAATTTACAAATGCCATGTCAAGAACTCCCCAAACGATCCTTTGCCACCATTTCACAGATTGTCTGTTCACAGCATAGACGGACCTAAGCTTCGCACCTCAAAAGCTGTGCGTATGTAGACCAGTTCTGCTTCGTATGTTAGTTTCTTTTTCGCCGCAGCACTCCCATCACGGAGCCAACTAAAAAAAGTTTGCTGAGGCTACTTGCTGGCGAAGTTCTCTTACCATGTCTTCAGCTATCAGGTGGCCGAAAACCTTAGCTGCATGGGGATTATTGTTACCAGCCATGACATTTCCAATCTTTGGCTGAGAGTGCCAGGACCTGACGTGGCCACATGATGAGCAAATTGATGACACTTGTAGCTGGGAACCGTAGGACTTTGGGCTGATCAGCTCATTGACAACATCGGTTGATAAGCATGCTGTGCAATGCTTGAAAAGCTCGAGGAGATTGGAAGCGAAAACAATGTATTTTGCATCGTGAAGTGGATTCACATCTTGAAGTGGATTATTGCTGTAAGAATAAATAAAGAGAGATCTGGTTACTATAAAAAATCATGCAAATGTTTCAAATACAACTGATATTATGGCTATGATGTGCCCTTGAAAATATTTAAAGTTACACATATAACAAATGCATGTACAGACTCTATAGATGAAGAAGAACAGAAATGTACTATCCTTGTTAGCAGACATTTTCTCCTCATAGATTGCCAGGTCAAGATAGCCCATGAGGGGGTGTAAATCATGATTGTGAGAATTTTAGAATAGTTTGTTCTTCATAGTACATGTATTCTATTTCCACCAGCTAACTCCCATTTAATAATTCTTACAAGTTTTCAATTGAAACTTACTTTTCCCTAATCCCAGGGACTGGAGAATAGACCTCAGAGTCAGGCATATACTTTGGATCTTCTATTTCATCATCTGATTCATCATCCAATTCATTGTCTGTTTCATCTTCTGGATCACTGTCGGATATGTCCTCTATTACGTTACTTGAGCCTTGCACTTGATTCAGATCTTCTGTCTGAGTGCTTGAGGTACACATTTTTACACCTAGTGTGAAGTCCGTTTGACAACCTACAAAAAAATACATTAGCCATAAATGTTGAGAGCAATCACATGTTCCAAAAATTAAAAATAATAATAACAATAATAATTGTACATATATATTGCGCAATTTCTATAGGAATATACTCAACTGCGCATATGTTCTGGGCCCCATAACATGAAGGTTTGCGATTAATCGCTATTTGATTTAGCGATCGATTGCAAACTTTTGAACATGATTTGCCATAGACTTGCGATTGATATCAATCGCTATTCAAGTAGCAATTAATCGCAAACCTTTATGTTACGGGGCCCTGGTGTATTTTAATCTTGCTTCTCAATTGAAAAGTGGATCAATTTCACTGTCAAAAAGTTACCAAATTTCTAATAGATTCTAGACTCTAGAAAAAACAAGGAAAAAAAGTCTTCAATTTACAAATGCAAAAATTTACCACTCCCCTCTTGAACTAGTATGTATAAAAAAAAAATCCTCTACACAAATTGTATGCCCCTTCCCTATGACCATTGGCCCCAGATCCCAA
>BQKZ01001941.1:12024-33623 GCA_036244855.1 Temnopleurus reevesii | reverse complement strand
GTCCACGTTCTTTTTAGGGTTAACCTATGCTTTTAATCTTATTGCAATCATTATTTTGCTTTACTACTAAATTTATCATTATGATTTATGACCACTGTAAATATAATAACTCTTCAAAGAGGATGACGAGTCCAATTACAGTGAAAGAAATGGCTGGCAACAAACATACACTGTCGAAACGTTTCTCCCTTAATCATGCCATGGTCTTACTTTTGAAAATAGTCGCCATGCATGAACCATGAACAAAAATTTCGAACATCTAAAACTTAAGCTGTATTTTCAGCAGCACCAACTAGGGTATCCTCATTACTGCCATGTAGGAGACATGAAATTACATGATTATTTCCTACAATTGTCTTTGGGGCTCATATGTGGAAACTATTTTCAAAGGTGGGACCACACCACTGCACTGACAAAACTTGGTTCAGAAAGGAACTGAAAACATTACATGCACTTATAGTTAATATATGGCCTTTTAAAAAATTTGTGCAGGAGTTATATATCTATCTTTCAAAAATGACTGTGTATACACACCTTGGGGTATTAAACAAAGACAAAGTGAGACTTAATTTATGATTGGCCATTCATGCATCTAACCACTTTCATTTTGTATTTCATGGGAAAGATAGATTCAACATTGTTGCGATACCATGAAACGTTAACATCTACTTAAGATGACTTTTCTTACATTTGTGGTAAATGAAATAGGGTGAATGGAGGGAGATATACAGGGTGGCCCCCCAGAAAACGGTACGGCTTACTAACGGTAATGAATGTATGAAATCAGTGGATGGAGTATCTTGTCCTGAGAAAAATGATATAAAGATCAGCAATTTTGGTTAAAAAGTAGCTTTTGTTCTACAGCACATTCTGTTGGACCATGTCGGGTACCCAAAATTAGTTAAAATTTGACCTGAAAAGATACCATTCGTCTTGCCATAATTGTGATGGCGCGCACCGGTGATAATCCAATTAACCTTATTCGAGATCCCCGATCCCCAATAAACCTAAACCTCCGTATCACGCCCCTCTCTGCTGGTGAATAGAATGGCCATTCATAAGTTTAATGGGATTATCACCGGTGCGCGCCATCACAATTACGGCAAGCCGACTGGTATCTTTTTAGCTCAAATTTTAACTAATTTTGGGTACGCGGCATGGTCCAACAGAACGTGCTGTAGAACAAAAACTACTTTTTTAACCAAAATTGCTGATCTTTATATCATTTTTCTCAGGACAAGATACTCCATCCACTGATTTCATACCTTCATTACCGGAAGTAAGCTGTTCCGTTTTTTTTTGGGGGGGCACCCTGTATATGCACATGAAGCCTTAGGGGGGAAATAGCTGACTTGCTATTGAATGGTACAAATAAATTCTTGTAGATATCTATGACGAATAAAGAAATTTCAAACACATCCAAAGGCTCAGGAACAAGAGCTCCCAACTATCAGTGGAAGATAAAAAAGCAAACATTTGGTTTGTTCTGCTCTTTGGCAACTAGATCCATATGGATTTTTCAAATCTGACAGTTTGATCATGCTTAGTTAAATGCTTCGAGATGGTTGTTGAGGTCTTCTAGAAACACTTTCCCATCTTCCTGTGTCATGCCTCTATGCACTCGCAAGGATTCTTCTGGAATCATCCACAACTCTATTGTCACAGTTATATTGATGTCTTAATGTGTTAAACTCGGTCTGTTTAATATCCCTATTGATCTTCGTAAAAGTAGGGGAAGAGTGGGGAGGGTAACTTCAGTATCGCGATGTTCTTCTTGACAGGTACTGTCGGATGCTCAGGCAGGGTAATGTGACCAGACGCATTGTCTTAGCTAAACAGCCAGTTGTCCTGCCAAAATTTCTCATCTCTTGTTGCAAAATAAAATAATGTCATGCTAATCTCATTCTTTGATTTTAGCACCACATCAAGTTCCATATACTGGGTCATTAAGATTAATTACGATGTCTATAAATAGATCATTTGACGTTTGTTTTCTTCAGTGTGTGAGAAGAGACAATATATTTGGAAGGTCAAGTTATGGCTGCTTCATGATGACGTAGAAGGCACCTTCTCACAATGCCCTGAATACCCAATTTACAGTACCTGACCAAGAGGAACCCCACCATGAAGCAGGCTCCCAACTAACCCAATCTGGCTCGGCGTGACGTTTTTCTTTCCCCCATGCTCATGTTTCATTACGGTGGCCTATTTTAAGACATACAGAATGGCTGAAAATCCTTCCCAGGAGTGCACAGAGCCATGACAGCAAAGGATGGGAAAGTGTTTTTAACACCAGGAGAGTTACTTTGGAGAGAATACCTCAGAAGTTGCAGCCTAGAAGCAAAATATTTCTTTTATGACGTCAGTCCTGACAAACTTATACATATGCCAATTACCTAGTTGAGTTCTGAGGTACACTTTCATCCTATTTTAGAGACATCATCCACAGCCAGGTATTTCTAAAAGGTACCTTTGTTTTGTAGTAGTGACAGCTATGATCTCTTTGGGACATTGCAAAATCTACCAGTGAAATTTGCATTAAAGTTACACACATATCCACATGCAGTTCATGATGAATTGCCACAAACTGTTTTTTTTTTCCAATTCTGTACAGGATATTTCAAGTCATTCTCTTTCATTAGTAGCAACTCATCTACAATAGGAAAATAACTTGGAATGAGGGTACACCTGTTTAATTTTTTATGTTATTTCTCAATAAAGAAACAATGTGTGGAAGATGCATATTGATTAAAGACACAAATGTGTTCTCCCTAAGGTTCCCTATGACACTTCTACCCAATGAATGATCTCCGTTATTAAAAGTGAATAGAAATCTCCTACTCGGGCAAGATTAAATGTGTCCCCTAAACTTGTTCAGAACTTATGTTCTTCTCCATATCTACAACAAGATATCACAAGGGTACTCCTGCATATGTGGAAAACACAAGAAACGCTATCATCAAGTGGCAATGACGAAGTGCTGGCCAAAAGCTTAAATAGCTGATTTGCATTTGAATGCCAAGAAAGCTCGAAAACTTCGAAGTGCTGGAGTTTCCCTCTTGTTGCTCCCATTTCTCTGTTCATAAACAATCTTCTCGAAGAAGGTCCAGGTCATGTCCATGCTCTTCTGGTAGCAACAATCCAGGATGTAGTGCGACTTGTAACATGTGTCTACCGCCTCTAGGAGGGACTTTGCTGGAATAGCTTTTTGTTCAATGATTGTGAACACCTGTTGAGGCTTCAAGATGTCCTCAGAGTACAAGCTGAGCACAAAGGGCTGGGGCCTCTCATTGACATCGATGTTTTCCAGGTAACTCGTCATGTGCAAGCTTTCCTGTTGAAAAACCAGATTGCATCAAATGACTATTTCTTTCCATTGGTAGATATATATAAGGATCACAGGAAGCCCTGATGGGACTTGAATCCATGACCTCTCGATTACTAGACGAGTGTCATTACTGAAAGGCCACTAGCAACAGTTACTCCTGTGGTCCAGCAGTAATGACACAAGTCTAGTAATCGAGAGGTCGTGATGAGTCCTGCCTGGACTGCCTTTGATTTATTTCACTGTAGCATGCCCCTATTTATCGCACTGCAGTAGCGTGTGTTCATGTACTACTGTCGAGACAAATAACATCTTTTCAGTCTTTATATATGTATATATATTCCGATGGAATAAAAGAGCCATTTGATTTAATTCAAGTATATGGACAGAATAAGCCAAGACCTTAGAGAAGATACAATGTACATGCATACACAATAGAATCAATGAGCGCACTGGGAGAGTACCTAATGACTGATTTCATTTTGTGATGTACATGTGTGCAAAGTATATGTGCATTCTTTCTCACCAGCCGACAGTCAATAAATGCCTCTGTGATTCTTGAAGGGTGCTTGTCCACTGGTCCCCGTTTCTTCTTCTTTTCAAACATGATGGGCACGAGAAAAAATCCAAGATTCTTTCTTTGTTCTGCAAATTAAAAATATAAGATTTCTATATAAAAAATGTGTATCATTACATCTGTAATAACAATTTAATCCTAAAAATGGCTGGGGGCCCAAAATCTAACTCCATTCTCACCCATGCGCAAAATATTGCAAACAAAAGAAAGTAAAAGATGCAACAATTGTGACCCTACTTTATAGTATTACTTTCTGTCTTCACACATTTTTAGCGTATTTTTGTGAAAAAAGAGGATCCGATAGTGAAGTCCATTTCTACCTCTAAGACTACATCACTTTAATTAATTATTATTGATTGCAGTATAATATTTATTGATGATCGATACTTGAGCAATTACAGGGAAAAAAATACAAAGTTGCAAAAAAGAGAAATAAAAATGATATGAACAAAACAATAAAATACCAATTTTATTATTTTTGGAGCTCTACAACAACAAAAAAGAAAATAAAACAACAAAAAACAGTCTGATTTAAATAGAGTTAAACTTCTACAGACACAAATTACATGATAGCATGTATTAATGAATGCATGTTAGGTTAACTATTTATATGAGCATAGAAATCATTGATGCAGATTTGCTCTAAAGCATAATTACGTGTTAACACTGAAATCATAGTTGCAAGTTTTATGCAACAGGGCCTGTACCACATACCTACATGTATTTTTTTTAAAATTTTTTGTGTGGAGTACAAATAAATGTTGCCAATCAAAACAAGAAGTTTCTAGGGGAGGGGGTCAAGGCATTGAGCAATTTTAAATGCATACTTTGGGAACTTGCCCCTCTTCACCACCAAGGCTTTGCTCTAGACTCTACCATGAAGACACTCTATTTATCTCCCACCTTATTTGAACTAGACTCTGAGAAATATGAGTTTTAAAGCTAAAACCATGTTTTATCTTGTCAGTTTTCCCAATGAGCAATCTGCCCAGAGTCTGATGTGACTGAGACCCCTGCCCTTCAATACAGATTATTCCTTTTCTTGAATAAATATTGTACAAGTATGAATAAGTTCACAAATGGCACCTTTTTAAAGAAATAATGTCAGGTGCAAAATTACAAATGCTTTGAAACAAATAATAAAAACCTTCAGTAAGCTTGCTGAGATCAACCTTCAACCCTAGCACCTGCTGCCAGAGAGGATGCATGTTTCCAGCATATGTGATGAGTTGGTCTGATAAGGCATCCCACCTATCATGCAGTCTGGTTGCACTTTCTGGGTAGAAGATCATGTAGTCTTTGGAGATCTGCAGAAAAGATAAATAGTAGAGTAGCATCATGATGTAGATAATTATTTTGTTTGAAGAAAACATGCCTTAGAGAACCACTAAAGAGCACTGGTCTTTCCTGGTTGATGATGGTCTGCTTGCAAGTATGTGATTCTATCATTTTATTTTGCACACTATGGTTAATTGCTATAGATGCTAAGGTGGCTTACTGCCCATACTTAACCAAATTCTTTTGATTTCAAAGTTTAGTCCTCAAGAGTGCAGCATCATTGAACACAACACTGGCCATGCCATTCCCATTCAATCCCCCTGACATCCTCAAACTGCAACCCAAACTCATATTGTTATGAACAACCTGTATTCTTCAGATAGTTATAAAACAAGGTGAACTCCCATCTCACCTGCTTCACGCAAAACTCCCTGTAAGCAGTTTGCTGGAACCTGACCTACCCATTTCACCATGGGGAAACTGAGGAATATGAATTTGGGTATATTTTCCTATATTTGAAGTACTAGTGTGCATGGCATATATTACACAAGAATGACACCCACCTGGCTGGCCCAGATAGTATATGTGATGGCAATAGCTAACCTGAGCCTTCAGTCAAGTGTTCTAAATACATATGTATCAATGTGCATGTAGTTATTTCATTAGTCTTTAGCACCATTTTCACAGTCAACATTTATTGCATACAATTGTATTTCTGCATGCAATACTTCTGCATCATACCATTCCTTCCAACAGCAAGCAGGGGAATTCTGTGATAACATCTCTCACAGAATGATCCTTGTTCTGGGTCCAGGCTTTCCGGTACTCTGCTGTTCCCTCCTTTGGAATTTCGTCTAGATCTTCTGTCGCCATCTGGCTGCCTGGTCAAATCAGAAAATTGCTACATAAAGAGGTTACCCATGACAATTCATCTAAACTCATATGTTGATGTTTGTCCCAGAAAATTACACAGGGGGTGCAAGAACATTCTTACTGAATGGGAAACTTTTTTTTTTTTTTGGGGGGGGGGGGGGGGGGGGGGGGGGGGGGTGGGTTGGATTGGAAGTATCATCTTAAAGGGAGAGCACTTACACAGCTAGTACATGCATGGAGGTACAAACAGCTCCATGGTAATGTCTGCTACGCAGGCTACAGTACAGTTCATGCTTGGTGCACTTTTAGATTTTTACGAACTGATATTGTCCAAAACCATGCATTATGTTCTTTTTTCCTCAATTAATCATACTTGTGGAAGATATCCTATTTCATATATTCATTGGGAAGAATTGCCAAAGGGATAACCTATCATTAATATAATTATATACATGTATGTTATAATGTTGGATCATTTTGGGGTCAAAATCAATTGCAAATGAGAAAGTTATCAAGCTACTTAATTTTGCTATTTTTCGTACAGTGCTTAAGAAGTACACACAAACAAACAAATATGTGAGCTGATGTCATCACATCACGAATTCTCCATTGATTGTGTTCAAAAAGTAAAACAAAAATTCTGTTAAGAAAATAATAGAGCATGCCATTCTTCTTCATGCAGAATAACTTCAAAATAATAATTAGATTAAGAATTTGTGATTGTGGCATAATGTATAAACAAAAAAAAATATAAAAACTTCACAATTTTCGGTACAAAATATCTAGCAAGGTGTAAAATTACTTCGGCTTACTTATGAATTTGCAACTTTCTAAGAATATACAATAAATTCAACGATTGTAATTTTCTATTTTATCTTGTTTCAATTTTACTATTGCGTTTGTCTGTTTCTTTCTGTAGAAAATTATAAAATTTCTGCTGATATTAACTCTTTCTTCAAAAACTAATCTGACTTGTTTTCAATGTGTCAACGCTTGATAAAGCTTACCAGATGGAACCGAGCTATCAGATGACGAGGCAGACATCTTGGCCTTTGTTTGAATAGTCCTTTTCCGAACATAGCGGAGGTGTTCCTCTAAGTACCCAGAGGCCGGAAAGCCATGTGCACCCCTGCAGTAAAATGCTTCCTGTATGGAATACAAGTGTCAAATTCAGTTTAGGGTTATAAATTGAAAATTCATTGTGAACTTATTCGGTATGTGCAACAATTTCTGTTCTTATCAAATCAGTTTGAAGAATATCTACTCCATTTTAAAGCCACAGGTTTGTCACAAGCATATTTCCAATGCGGAGACTAGCACACCAATGCTTCTTCCCCCAATAACGTACCATTTACTGTGACACAAAATGTGATTTTCACACGGTCAAAGGACAAGCGAACACGACATTGGGATCAAATAGTTCCATGGGCCAACTGCGTACATTCACATGTGCAGTGCATTGGTATGTTTAGTCTCCATGCTGCAGACTCGCTTGTGACTGTTGTGTGGTGTTAAAACAAAATTAGCTTTAGAGGCGACCTTTCCAAATCTCAATATTTTTCTTATTAAGCTTTCAACTAACAATTTACAAACTGAGATTTATAAACGAAATGAACATTTTCTGTTGTGTACAGATACAGGATACAAAAAAGGTTGAAGAACATTTTGTGGCAACAATTGTAGGCAAAGTAGGAAATTGTACAAGAGAACATTCTCCCCCATATTTTGCAAGAAGTCTTGTTCACTTACATATCCTGTTCCACCTTGCGGATCCTTTAGGCTAGGGAATGCTGTAATCACTGCCTGTGCCAAAGCAGACTTCTCAAAGGCTCCTGGACTTCAATGGGAAAATTGCATACGTTAGAAATAATTTGATATCATGAAAAGTGTGGCTACAGGCAGATGGTATTTTATGAAGTATTTTTGTCGAGCCCACCGGAGGTGAGGGGAGACTAAGGGATCCGTTTGGCGTCCGTCCGGGCGTCCGTCCGTAACACTTTAAAAACTGGCATAACTTTGCTCCATCAAGTTCAATTTCAACCAAACTTGGGGTGTATAGGTCTCTTAGGAAATCTCAACTTTTGGTCATGTTGAAGGTCACTTCAAGGTCAAAGGTCACACACAGGGGTCAATAAACTTTTTAGCCTGCGTTAAGTTTTACGTGTAAGTTTCGGAATTGGTCCATAACCTTGCACTGTATTGGCTGTTTAAAATCAAACTTGGGTTGTAGATGGCCAGTAGTGATCTTAATATTTTTGTGGGGTCAAAGGTCAAGTATGGTCAGAGGTCAAATGAGAGAAAATGTAACAATTTAAGTGTAAGTTCAATAACTTTGCACCCTTCTGCCTGTTTTGAAACCAGATTTGGATGATAGGTGGGCGAGACACTTTTACGGCTATCGCCTTATTGTTCTTAATTCTGCACGACATGTTAAGCGTCTCTTTATTTACTGGTAAACAAACCTGCATGTTTATACCCAATTCTAAGTGTTCTAATGCGTAGAGTTAAATATTTGTTCCTTCACAAATGCTTTGCCTCCACGGCAGTTTCAGAGTGAAAAAAAGGTGAGCGCCATCTCGCGGCAAAAAGTAGGACAGTGCAAGGGCGCTATGATTACACATGCACACACGTTGCTCCGATCCCGAGCGTTTTTCAAGTGAATGCTTTCTTCGAAGGACATACTGCCCAGCCCGCGGATGTGAGTCAAGGATGATTTTTAAAAATATCTATGAAGAATGTCCTTCCCGTTGCACGTAAGAGGTAGGTTTCGAAATTCCATCATTTATTTTTTGTATTTCGAGGGTTTTTGTCCGGTTTTCGCGTTTCGTTTTGGAACATATCAGCAATTTCTATGTGCGTATTGCAATTTCCTGTGGCGAAAAAATAGATGTGAAACCTATGAATTTTATTTTACCTTCCTTGAGTTTTCATTTAGATGGTGGGTTTAGATAAGTATAAATTCAAACCCTAGTCTAGTTTTCATGAAATAAACGTTTAAAGTGAAGTATTTACTTCGTGTTTTGACTCAAATGTAACTCTGGTACCCAGTTAATTCATGCGCGGGAAAGGGCGCGTACAGTACGCGCCATCACTTGGGTCCACTGTCCGCCGCAGCTCCGGGGTGCGCCTCAGCTAGCCAAGGGGTAAAGCGGTAGCCTAGCCTACCCTGGCTGAGCCTGGTTGACGCTGCAAAAGTGTCTGGTCTGATTCTTGACCGACTCTTTGAGCATTTCTGTTATGAATGGAAAAAAAATATTGAGTCTTTTCCTTAAACTATTTTGAAGTGTCAAATTATGACGACATGTTTGAGGTACTTAGAAGTTAGAGTTGGACTAGAGTCAGACTCTTAACTTCTGGCTTCCATGACTTCTCACTTCTCAGTCCCACTCAGCCATGAACTGGTCAACTGAATTGGAATTTTGGATGTTTTATTTAATTATGTTTTTATATTCAGATTGAACTGATGTCTAAAACAGTTACACTCTGAATTGACATTAGTGAATCGCACCAAGTTACAGTGACTCACGCAAATTATTTGCCATAAAATGATTGGATAGAAATTAGTCTGGTCGCGATCTACACCTAAAATGCCGTAATCAACTTTTATTGTGGGCGTAAACAGAAAGGCAAGACAAGGCATGAAGTTGGCAGGGGCGGATCCAGATCTGGGATTTTTTTTAATGGTGTTGGGGGGAGGGAGGGGTTACATGTCTATATATATTCCGAAAAAATAGGAAAATTTACTATTCTTAAATGCGATTTCCTGGCATCTAAGACCATATGGCTAAAAAATATGTAGAAATGTAGTGATATACCGTCTGATTCCGTTTTTTTTTCTCCCCTTTTTCTTCCATTTTTTGTTGGCCGAAAAATGGGGGGGGGGGGGGGGGGGGGTAGGTTGCGCCAAAACGCCCCCTTGGAACGATTCTCAATTAAATACTCTCTGGTTTGCATTTTTCCTCTAAACCTTATGACTACTGGAATTACTAACACGCAACCATCGTTGCAAATATGTTACAGATATATTTACCACTGTACATCTTATATCCCGCCCCCACGCACTCCACGTTACAATAACAAATTATTTACTGCTTCAGACATTTGACCATGCAACTTAATTGCATCTTTTCGCATGATACAAATCGAAAACGGAATTGATGAGGTAACAATAGCATTCAAAATTAAAATTAGTGTACAAACCAATGTTTAGGATGGTTATTTTTTACCATATTGAAGCATTTAAGTAAGTAATTCCTGTGTAAATTGAAATGCGATACATGTGCAAAGTTTTTCTGATTTTGTTCAAGAAATCTGATTTGGTAAATAATTAATAGCAATATCGAGATGCCTCTGGATCGAGACGATTCAGTGTACACCTATGTTGTAAATAAAATATCCTGATCATTATCTTCGAAAGCATTCAATTATAATTCTTTGGATGGGCGACAACTACAGAACTAGTACTACATGTAATTTTTTCTGATAAACATACATGTATCAAGCAAAAACATTCTATTCAACCCTCAACACGTACTTTCCCTTCATTGACAGCGAATGGCCGAAACGCTATTCATTAATTATGTCAATAGAAACTCAAACACGCCTGCATGAGCACGATAAAGCAACGGGCTATGCATAAAATACATAATGTATACATGTACATTATTTGTGAACACTCTATTCAGAGCAAACCTTTGTCTCTATATTTTTCATTTATAAACATTATAATTTGTCATGCTGTTCAGCTGTAAACATTGCTCAACATATAATGTTAAACATAGAATAATCGATTTACTTACATCATTGGGCTCAAAACAAAATTTAAACGAAATACGAAGGCATCTCCGGGCAGAACTTTCACCCTGACGTGACACATTAGACAACACTAAACTCGACCGCCCTCTCACGACCAATAATGTAAATACTCTTCTTGTCTGAGTGAAAATTTATAAAACATCATTCTGTATGCAACAATAATAATAATTGTACATTTATATTGCACGATTTTAATAGGAATATACTCAACTGCGCATAACATGCAATCGTAACATTAAACAATAGTAGTATAGTACATTTATATAATAATGATAATGCAACATTTTTAGTACACTTACAAATTGATGGCATGCAATTAAAACCCCAATGAATTTATGTTAAAAGGGTTTTTTTTTACCAAATTTTGTCTCAAAATTTGATTAAAAATGAAAAAAAGTATGAGAAAATATTGCATAAAATATTGTGTGAAAAATGAACTTGATAAAGCTATAGCCTAAAATGTGCAAACAAATCTGAGTCTTGTGTCCCTAGAGAGTTAAACAATATTTTTTTCTTGATCAAGGACAACTTTCCATTCATATAATAATTGGATGAAATATCCAGAATCTTTGTGTATAGCTTTTTATAAATTTGTCATTGATCGGACATAATCTTTCATGTGCCCGATAAGAAGCAAATAATTTGTACTACCATGAGCGGGGTCTGAATACGGATTAATACTCTAATTCCAATTTCTAAAATCAAATTCAGCGTAAACATAAAAATCAACAACACGTATATAGTTCTATGTTTATTAAAATTTGTACAGATATAAAAGATCTGGCACAAATTGATTGTCACAAAATTGTCAATGACCAAATAGAATAAAGAATAACATACATTCATACATTGATTACAATAGCTTGCAATATATCAATTTCAACCTTACTCTTGGCATTTCTCTAGATACTTTCAGTTATAAGCCTCTTATATACAAAGAAAATTAAATTCCTATCACTTCAAAATACGTACAGTGTAACCTTCTTATAGGAGGTTGATGGGACCATACATTACCTCTTGGTATTTAAACTTTGTTACATGTACATGAATAACAGTGCCAGAATAAAATAACATACAAATACATGAAAATTACTTGTTATTGCGAGAGCTCATTATTTCAATGCTCTTTATAATCTGGTTTGACTGTATTAGATATGTAGAGTATGTTCATTAATTAATCTTACAAACTTCACTTCTGAAAAAAAAACTTAAATTCAATTTCTCATTTGTTGTAATAATGTGATTCAGAAGCCAGATGTACAAGTAGCTGGGGGCTAAAGAAAGTATTCTCCTCTCATCCAGAAACATTTAGTTATACATCATTCTTCTGAAACTAATCTCCGTTTGATTGGGGTTTTCTTCATTTGATTAATTATTGGCAATGTTGATGTGTGATGCTCTTTCAACATTGCACACATCCTGCTTGACCTACCTACTATTCCAGCCATTCTTCTGCTTATCTGATTGAACTTCTTGTGCATGCACTCAATGCCTTGCTCATTTAGTAGTCCTAGACCTATTCCAAATTTTCTAATTTGTGGGACAATGTGCTCTTCCAGCATGTGCAGTTTTGGTGATACATTGATTGTATTCTTCCGCACAGAAGACATAAATGTCTTAATGGCAGCATCTGTAATTTAAATATGAAAAAAACTATCAATTTCAGTAATTACTTTCAACACACATACAAATCATTTGAGATAATCATGCCTGCTAACATTAAAGGCGGGGCGACTTGACATTTAGGGCGTGGCTAACTGACCGCTGCCATTTTGATTACGAAGATTGGCGAACAGAAAAATCACAGCATTTTTAACCTGGAATATAGAGCAAACAAGATATATTTTGCTAGCTTATATCTCGGCAATCACATACGTACGCGTTTCGTACATTTTTAGAACATGCGACAATCATGGATCGGAAATTCGTGCGAAGTTTCCCGAATGTCTGAGCTTGGCAAGGTGCGTAAGCAACGAAATGTTCAAATATCGTTGTTACAATACACAACACACCGTCCGTGCACGCTCGCAACCGGAAGTCCTGTCGATCATGACAGTCCGACTTTAAATGAACTGGGAAGCAACTTAAGGGAGTCAATGGGCAAACAATAAAATAAACTAGATTTTATTTAAAATTGTATCAAGAGAAAAAGTGCAATTAATTATGATGCTCCCCATTATAGAGATGGTTGCGATGATATTTTTAATGTTGTGATTTCACAATTTGCCAAGTTTCCATGTTTTATATGCAATATAATATTCATGAACCATTAGTACTTTAAATTTTTTATAGAGATGGTTGCGATGATATTTTTAATGTTAATTTATTTTTCCTGTGAGAGAAATATGTGTTATTTCACAATTTGCCAAGTTTCCATGTTTTATATATATGCAATATAATATTCATGAACCATTAGTACTTTAAATTTATTTACCTGTTTTTTGCAGCTCTTCAGGTGTTACCTTGTGTGTGGATTTTAGAGCGTAGTGGCAATCTGCGAATCCCATGAACAGCTCACCATACTTGGCTGCAATCTTGGCTGCATCTTCTTCAAGTACATTCAAATCATCCTGTTGTGTATCTGGTTGCTGATTTAGTCGGCGCACACTAGCTAGAGGGATCCCGGTCAGTGCTTTGATGACTTCAGGCTAGATTTATGAGGTGAGGATTGAAATTTATCTTTTTATTTCTTGAAGATACATATTTGTAGTCGTTCTTTACTGTTTAAATCACAAAATTGCATTTCAATTGGACTTCGGAAACTTTGTATAACTAAGAATATTATGATGTTAAAGTATTCAATTGCAAACTCAAGCTTTATAATGTATAATATTTCTTTTAAAATCAAATCCCACAAGGAATGCTTTTCTGCTCCTTGTCATTTCCTTGTTAATCTACATGAAATGAAATTTGTGCTTAATTGCAATCTGGTACTCGGCATCTGAAATGCTCCAGTGCATTAGCGATTGTGTTTGCTGAATTGCGTTATAAGATTCAATGATTTCAGGCTTCAGAATCGTTATCACATTTACTTCATGAAATTTTGAACTGCAATTTAGAGGTATGCAATACAAAGTAAAGGAATCATTATGCTTAATGTAACTCATTATTACATGTACCTTACAGCACCGGTCTACATGATTTCCAACAAATGAACCACCATGGTATGGCTGTCGACAAACACTCTGTGACTGAAGGTAATCCTCAAGGTCCTGCATGAGGGGCCCAAGCTTTGGATGAAGAAAGTTCGCATCGGGAAGTTCTTGTTGTTGATTCATCTTTTTCTCCAAGATGAGACATTCCTTCTCAAATAAGGAGTACAACTTCTTGAAAACACCTAAGGAGATATGCAGAGTAGGTGCCACAACCTTTGGATATAATCATGAAAATGAATCTTTAAAAGTTTTTTTTTTGTTGTTGTTAGATGTTCTTTAGTGGTGCACTTGAATGTAATAATAATAATTGGATTTATATATAATTTTGTCTTTGCCACGACAAGTTTTCAGTTTATTCCTCAATAAAAAAACTTTAATAGCATAAGGACTTTTGTTAAATTACCATACATGTGCAACAAATGTGTACTGCTTGTCTAGTTTGTGGAGGGAAGATAATATCATGTGGTTTGCACAATCCACAATCTATTCACAACAAAAGCATTGCAACTAAAAGCACATTTTATTTTCCAAGGTGAATGCTCAACACCAGCTTTTAAACAATCTGCCACATTCATTGTAGATAGTGTGAGTCAATGAGTTATTTTTAAGTGCAGCTTGCTTACATTTTCTACTTCTATTGAAAGCATCGGCTTCCTAATCACACTGTTTGAGACTTCTTTTGACAGTTTTGGAATTTTCCCCTTTCTCTTGTATCGTCTGTAATCCTTCTTGAGGCTTCGAAGGGTCCTTTGGCGCGAGGGTACCCTCTCCTCCGGTCCCCTCTGCATCCTATCCTTTGTGCAATGGCAGAAAAGGCAGCAGAACCTCGCTATAATAATGAAATAAATAAATTTATTGATTTAGATCAGAGAGCATCATTATTGTAGAACTTTATTTCCCTTAAATGTTTTCACATGTTTCGAGTTGAAGTTTGTACAATATACAATGGCCATACCCTATTTTATTCCTTTTTAAGCTGACTTGGGGCACAGACCATTAAATACTATGATATCGTGAAAAATTAAATAGTCATTTGTTATATAAAAACATTGTACACTTTGTCAGCAATGGCTTGTTACAGTGAACGCAACTCATGTAACCTGCATAGGATCTGAAGCCCCAACATCTTGATTACTAGACTACTGAAAGTAAAAGTTCTTAATTGATCAATAAAATTTTGTTTTTTAGGGCGAGGGAATGGTGGTTCCATCTTTAATTTTTGTGGAATGATTTTAACCATCCTATTTCAAACGATAATCATGCAAGAATTTTTTGGTGGTATTGATTAATCACATTTTTCTGCTCGAAATCAAGAAAAGTCGTCTATTTACCATTGCAACTGAATATGCCATATGCCTTGATGAGAAACTCTTAGTCTCCAAAGCACAGTAAACGGATGTTCCTTTCTCTAGGGGGAAAAAAAGATGAATCAAATATAAATATGCAAATTCTAGAAACAAATTTAAGAAGCTGATCATTTAAAAAATGAATGGTGTACTGCACTCAAAAGCTGAGTGGGGGGGGGGGGGGGGGGGGGGGGAGTTGAGCAAATATACCACCAAGGACTGAAAAATCCAAATTGGATAAGGGTTAAACATTTCACATGTTTAATAACAGTGAGGTTTAAACCCCAAGTACAGTTTTGGTAAAAGCGAATATTTTTATCACCAGATTTTGTCTTCAAATCTATATGGAATGATATATAGTATCATAAACATACTGCACAAAAGATAGTGCAAAAAATTAATGAGTTTGGGAAAAGTTATTACCTAAAATGTGCAAATTGAAATAGCGTGGTGCTTCACCACCCTATTTCAATATTTTCCTTCTTGACAAAGGACAACTTCCCATGCTCAGAATTTGAAGAAAATTTCAAAATTTCATTTTTGTTTTTATCTTTATATAATTATATTGTCAAATCTCGGAAATAAAATTATATATGCTCGATAATAAGCAAAATAATGAAATATCCAAGAGAGGGCGGTAAAAATGATTTAACGGTCAAATTCAAATTTTCGAAAGAATCGGTTCGTAAAAATGTGCTTTAGTCTCAAATTGTGTATAAGAATTACATGTCATGATAAACATAGCCAAAATTCATATTTCTTCATCTATACCAAAAATATTCTTGAGCTTAAACAATAAAATTATTTTTAATATGATATTACATCTTCAAATAGAACAACTTGAAAGTATTGTAGTTAATTCCTTTAAATTGTAAATTGTAAATGTAGACTGCACGCATTGTTTAGGTTTCTGTTGTGTTTAGATAATAAACATATTTTGTCTTTTCTACCTCCACTTCTTTTGTTTCAGTTTCTTGAGCTGTTTGACGATCGGCGGCATGATTTCTTTCAGTGCAGCAATGGTGTCCAAACCCTCATAAAGCCCAAGGATGAGCGTGTTCTGTGGTGCATTTGGATTGGAGAGATTAGCTATCTCAAGTGCCAGCTTAAAAGATCCCCCACCGTGATCTGCCCCAAACTTAAGCCACACTTCATCTTCAGGTATGACGTTATGTGAAGTTAAGTGTCCACTTCTGAAAAGAAACGTTCCAGGGAAAAGGAAATTGATATAGTCAAATGATTAAACATTATATCATCTTACATAGAAGCTTATTTTGAAAAATGAAATAAGTTTGACAAAAGAGGGATATATTTCCAATAAATTTCAAATAACCTCGGGACCAAACTTCAAATATGTGTGTTTTATAATTCATGGAGATATACATTACAACCACTTAGCAAGGAGGTACGGAAGTCACCAACAAATCACTGTTACATCAATATTGCTTGTGTCATCTTATGACTTTCATTCCTTCATTTTTCTCCTATTCATGAAGTGAATTCAATTTTGGTGCCCCAAAACTTGCAAGTGTATTAAAGCTTTTAAGATTTTCATCTTTCAGTTTAATCTTAGAATAAAATGTGATATATGATTTTAAATAAGCAAAGAAATTATTACCTGTGATGACTGTCTAGGAAATCTATGACCGTTTCCTCAATGTTGGTCACATACACAAATGGAAGGTGCACTTTCTTTGTGATCGTCTCAGTTGAATCAACATGAAAAGTCTGATCTTCTTCAATATGAATCGTTTTGTAGGTTGGCGTCCTCATTTCTGTCACCAACTTCCGAACTTTTTTCTCAGAGGATAATCTCCCTGGGTCATATCTAAAAGAGATAAAATTTTAGGAATTACGAAAGTATTAATTTTACCGGGGTGGGGCTTTTCAGTTGTATTAATGTGGTTTTACAATATGTTGCTGTCTTGAAAATATACATGTTTTTCCATTTACAAAATTAATTATTTTTGTTTAACAGATTTCTTGATGAATTTGAGAGAGAATGTTTCTCGGCAATCGATGATCAGCATCAGAATGAAGTTCTAAATCGTGGACCAACATGCATGGAAAGGTCAAAATAAGTAAGTACAGTCCAACCTCGTTATATAGAGCAATGATATAACAAGATCGAGTTATAACTAGGTAGTTTTCCTGGTCCATTCTCTTTGTATTTTATTGTACTTTGGTACTGAAATAACAAGGTTTCTTTGTAAATAGATAGAGTTTTGATTGTATAACAAATCAACTAGTACATTACCTGTTGATCTTTCTATACTGGGACCATGTAAGTTGTGCATCATTCATCATTGCCAATGTGTGCGCAGCGTCTAGTTCCTGCTCTGTACGCTGCGTCTTGATTTCTGGCTCTATCTTCTGCCTCTTTACATCTGGTTCACTTTTTGCTTTCTGAATGTGGATAGGCTGCAAATTTGAATCAGATTTTTTATAAGGCTTATTGTTTTGTAGCAAGTACCTGAATCATTCTAAACTTTTTAATTTTGGTCAACATGTAGGCCCTGAAATATATGATACCAATAGACGGGAAATTTATTGTCTCAAATTTTTAAAAAAATTTTTATAGAAGGTATAAGAGACACGTAAGTAAGCAACGTTGCGACCTCCATCAACATGGAGACACATGTCACAGAGTTAATGTTTGGTATAAATAATTCTAAAAAACAAACCCTGCTATGCCTTTTATAGTACGGTGACTATCGGTATATCAGTTATTAATATTCTAATAATTATAATATATTCAGTATGTAAAATAAATGCAGATTATATATTTTTGATTTGAATTGTTTAAATCATATATTTTCCATGCTTTATTCAATGGTATATTCTGTTTTTACTTACTCTTCCAGGGGTGTGAATTTTGGTCTGGCCGCCTTCCTGAAGTCTCCGCCACATCACAAAGTCAGTCGCTTGGTTTACTGCCCTAGGAATTTGATCGGATTTTGCAGCTTCCTTGATCATGTTGGCAGCTTCTTCAAGTTTATGTTGTTGCTGACTGTAAGTCCTCATTGTTGATTTGCATTTACATGTATGGTTGTTGAAACTTTGCAGCAATCCTTTTAATCCACATGATTCGCAATACACTTCAAGTTCACACAAATTAGAATAAAGAAATCGCGGACTACTACTAATACTATCTATTGCAATGTCTTCAGCACAAACGGGGCATGGAGCGGATTCAGTTTTTTTGTACTTAAAATAATTACTGAGACATTCGCCACAAAAATTGTGTTCACAAAATGTTTGTACGCTTTTTCCACAGGACAAGATACACAGGCAAATGGGACATGTCAGATTCAAAGATACATGATTTGATTCAGTTGACAATAGTTCTGTACAAGAGATGTTCGTGTTCCCTCTGTATAAGTGGGTGAATAGATCATCACTATTAACATGTTCAATCTGTTTTGAACGTTTGGTAGGAAATTTCCTTTTCGTTGGCCTCGTAGGCTTGTATTTATAGGTACAGATCTGGCAGTTACTACGAGTGTGCTCTCTCCAGGTGATACGAGTAGTTATGGGACTATAATCTCTGCGTCCAGCTGCATGGTGCTGTAACCGCCGAAGGCATTTCCGACAAACATGCGTTGGTTGTATTTCCGGATCGTCATAATATGTACTAATGTTATGAATGTGCAAAATTTCCTTTCTGTATCTGATTGTTGCAGGCTCTTTTAATTTGTCAATCGCGTTTACTGTGCCACCACATAACCTACATTTCCGCTTCAAGATCTCCTTGTGACGTTGGAAGGTCATGGTTACAGGTGCTGTTATAAAAAGAATAAAGAATTGTGATTACTCATTCATGATACAATACAGAGGTGTACAGTATAAAATCAACAAGATATTGGCTGATGTACTACTTTTTTTTTTTTACAGCCTCTGTGTGTGGAGCAGGTGAACAGACCGCAGACCACATCATCTCCAACTGCCCGGTACTCTAACCTAATGGGATGACTGACCTATCGAACCACTGTGATGCCCAGACTGGCTCACCCAACTACTGGCTCACCCAACTGCAGGATGTGGCATAAAACACTACTGCACTCATACGAAAGAAGAAGAACAAGATTTTCGCTTAACCCTAAGATGGTCGGTAGGGGAGGGGATAGGGTGAATCAATTCAATCAGTGAATCAATTGCACAAAGTATCTGTAATGTGTTAGAGGTATGCATAAAATTTGCATCTATTAGTAAACCCGCCTATTGTATATTATCATTCTGATCATTTCTAATGCTGCACGATATTACAATATATTTGAGTTATCGCGATATTGAAATCTAGGTGAATACACAATAATAATAATAATAATAGATGCAATTTATATAGCGCACGTATCCACTCTGCTGAGTGCTCAAGGCGCTTTACATTATTATTACCCTGGCTTTAGCCCGGCAGCCATTCACGGCGCACTTGGCATTTCGCATTTTTTTAATTATTTGATATATATAGCCATCACACAGTATTGAAAAAGTCATCGTCGATTTTGTTAACACAAATAAAAGCATGAACAATGAAACAAACTGCAATAAATTATCATGAGGGAAAGTTTTCATTTTCACCTAGAATTAGTCAGTAATATGCTTAAAAGGCAGTTGCGATCAGGGTTGTCAATGAATAAAAGTTGTGGCGCAGCATTTTTACCCCAAAACAACTGAAAATTATAGGAGAAAGCAGTATATTTCTTTTTGTGACGGTTGATGTTGGCACGATATACGTGTCATATTGGCGATATGTGAGCTTACGATAATCAAATAGCAGAAAAAGCAATATCGTGCAGCATTAATCATTGCTGATACACTATGTTTTATATCCTACTGATAAGGTTGTAATCAATTAACATTGGTTAATGAGCCGTAATGTGATTAAAAATATTTTAACCATGAAATAAATTGGATATGGCGTGACATCATCCTCGGAATATTTTTCGGTATGAAAAATATTCTGACGTCATCTTTTTGATAACTTGGTTTCAGCTATCGATACCGCGATATCAAGATCAAAGGTCGTCAATTGAAACAACAATGGCGACCGGACCTGTAGTGGAAAAATCAACGATGATAAACCCTCATTTAATCTCATAGGTGATAATGATTTTGAGGAATTCATTTCATCGGCAGATTAGAAGTAGGATATATATTTTATTACTATTTCAGTTTTATTTGTGTAGGATAGAAATAAAATATATTATGCACATTTTTCGAAGTACGATATGCAACTATGGATTCCTCGGTGTCCTCCGTGCCCCTAGGAAAATACTGCTATGCCAGTCACCTCACAATCCATTTTCAACTAGAACTTCTCAGTGCATAGTATATTTGATTATTATTCAGTGTATTAATATTTGTAGTAATTGTTCATATCTTCAGTAGTATTGGTGCTTTTAACTGTATTGAGGATCCCTTTGAATTTGTCCGTTTTTGTATTACATTCCAGCACCATATAGAGGACTGAGAGTATAAGATATCTTGTTATGAAGAGGTAATTTAAAGTTAAGTTCTAGATCTTAATCCAGTGATTCAGTTGATAAATAAAGTTTGTTTACATTCATTCAATAAAATACATATTTGGATTTTAACAAGAGTCAGAATTGATATTAAGTGTGGATTTTCCATCCTTGGTTATAATGCAATTGAATTACGAATTCGGGGCCCTATTGCTTTAAAAAATACCACTTAAACAAAACTCGAAAACTTCAACGCAAATCCCAAATATGCGCTCCTAATTGGTTGAAAACTTTTGTTTAACCGCAACCTTTTATGCAATAAATAATGCTGGGAAATTAATCAATCGACTTCTTAATTCTGCAATTACCATAGATGTTGTGAACAAACTACCGGAGTTCAGCAGTCGATTGATTAATTGTATGATTGGCGGTAAATTGTAGATTGTGGTGTGGGGGGCATCTGTGCGTAGATCTTTGCACGACTGTACGAACGTCTGGTGATCCTTTCTTCGGTGCGATTTGGGGTCGGGAGTTATCATTGAGCGCAATAAGCGATCACCAGTCGTTCATACAGACGTGCGAAGATCTACATATAGCTGTCAATCTACGCATACGTGCGATATGACCCTTTTCATGTGTGATTCAGCGCAAGGAATTAACATTTCGTGCAAAAGAAGTTCACCAGTCGTTCGTACAGGCCAGCGTAGACTTACTAACACATTAATGAACCATAACCAATATTAAACAGCTCCGCATGTCTTGGCAACC
>BQKZ01001941.1:0-10936 GCA_036244855.1 Temnopleurus reevesii | reverse complement strand
GGGGGGGGGGGGTGGTCATAACTTGCTGACGTCAAACTCAAAAGATCGTGGCAACACTGATTCAATTCAGTTTCGAGCTCAACACAAACGAACAGGGATTGCTAAAAATGGTTATAAGCAAGTAATCTTCATTAAAGCCGTTGAGAGGTTATAGTGTCCAGTATTTTAAAAGTATACTTAAAGAAACATCTTTCTCATATTGCAAATTTATGGCTTCATTTCAACGTAAATGTGTAATTTGTTTACGGTTTGGGTATCGTAATTTGTTTACATCGTGACGGTGTTGTTTACAAATTCAACCGACCCGGGGATCCGTGCCTACTACACTTTTGACAAAATTAGTGATTATGAACGAAAAATAATTTTAAAAAGTGTAAATCCTATGGATCTTCTATCAAAAATCATATTTTATGAATGCAATTATTTCAATATCATTATGCTACAAATATACTTTTTACCATGTGAACTATTCACCGTAATTTTGGGGTAAATCTCTGTATAGGAAGAAATCTGCAAATTGGACACCATGTTTATGTCTTGATCGATTTGCATGTTCAAGCAGGGATGCCCAATGCCTGGGGCATCAAAACTGGGATTAAAGATAAGCTGGACCAGGGTTTAAAATGTCGTTTGGATATGTTGTACAGGAAAATTTCCTCTTTCTGATGAACCTTGGTTCGAATTTACGTTACATGAAGATGTTGAGAAATTCATCGTAATGCTTGCCTCGAATTGTACGATTATTTACACTTGTGGTGTAGCTGAGAGGAAACTTTTTATCTGAATTCTGCGCGAAAGATGGTGTAATGTTTTACGACTTTTTGATTAAGATTTTTGGTGATGCAGTATTCAGGTGTTATTTTCACGTCGTATTGGATATATGTTATGGATTAATTCTCATGGTACAGCTGACAAGGTAAGATTTTGAACTTTATTAGACTTTTAGATAACGAATAGCCACTCTGAAACCGGACTAGAGCGTGTGTGATTGTTTACAGATGTGAACGTCTGATGAAACGAAAATGAAAGAAATTTGTGTGTAGCGCGCGCGTATTGCGTGCGCGCTTTATTGGACCTTAATTTGTACACAATGAATGGGAGTGAAACAGCCGTGCCCCTCTAAAAAGAAATAAAATCACTCACAAAAAGTTCAAGGTAAGAAACGAAAATCTGTGCTATGTTTTGGTAGTACATAAATCTTAATCTAAGTTCAAACTTCATTTGCTTGTTTTATTCAATTTCTTTTTTTTTTTTGATCCTCCAAAATCTATTTAATTAGCTGCCTTTTCTGTCTCCTCCCACCTTCTACAGATAGTTCATTATGATAGATGAAGAATCCCAATGTATATTATAACAGAAGGCACCGGAGCAGTTATCCATTTAAATGAAGGTTTACCTGAATAAAATTGTTGGAACAGTCTGTGGACACTAATACTAAGCTTCTAGTAATACACAAATATGCAAATGAATACTGAACTTTTTTTCTGTCTGACCATAAAGCCATGTAAGACTCCAGATTTGTAAATTACATAATTATACAATTATAGATTCAGTTAATCAAAAGAAAGGATAGTAAGATGTAAATAATATTATTTACATCTCTCCATATTCATTTGCATATTTTTGTGCATAATAATATACTTGTTATTGAAGAAAAAGGAGGAAAGAAAAGTAACTAACTATTTTCCATGATGTTCGATGAGATAGCCAACGAGGATGACAACAAGGCTGTGTCTGTGTCTTTTATCCAGTATTCCTGTTTCATCGATGATCTTCTGTACATCCCTCCCTTCTGCTGTTTGCCCAAGAATGTTTCTGACATCCTGTCAACACAAATTAAGATTGTTTTAAATGTATACAATTGGTTGCATACAGTTGTGAATAGATGACAACGTACATTTAATGTGTTTTTTTTTTAATTCTTAACTACCATTAAATGATTATTGGTATGATTTTTAGCTTACCTGAGAAGAAGGCTCAAGCTAGCTATAGCATATTGTGATTGCTTTTTGTCCGTTGTACGTAAACTTTTTATTGTTTTCTTCTTCTCCACAGTGCAAGGTCATATTTCAACCAAGCTTTGTACGAAGCATCCTTAGGGGNTAAAAATGAAGAAAAAATATTATAAAATATATGAAACACATTTGGGCCCTCTTTCACTGAAAAGGGTATTGATAATGGTATAATACATTAATACAGATCGACTTGTATTTTCATAATAGTGGACCTTTAATGGCAATATGGGTGATAATGTTGAAAATGGCTTAATTTAAAGCCGTAAAATTTCAGAGTTCTCCCCAAATTGGATGGAGAAAAGCATAAAGTTGTTAAATAAAAAGTGAACCGGTAGAGAATTAAAAAAAATCACTATCCTTCAACAGTACAAATATCACTTTCATTAAAAACAAAAAAAAAATACAAGAAAACCCAAACAAGTTTGAGGAAAATTTGACAGGCGATGAGATAATAAAGAAAATCTAATATTTTTCAAAAAAGTGAAAACAGTGTAAAAATCACTATAGACAAATTAGCGAATTTGGTGACATAGGTGATAAGATAATATTGCTCTTCCTTCTAACCCTATGAAAAAGATTAAGTACCGGCACTTCAAAAATTCATAATTTTTCAGATATTGTGAGAAATTAAACAAAAGTAAACATTTTCGTATTTTTATATTTCTTGTATATACACCTGAAGAATATTTCATTTACTAAAGCAATCGAGTTTCACAATATTTCATCATTATGATTCATAAATATTCATATAGTCATAATTATTTGGACAAGAAACCAAAGAAAATTGCAAAAATTACTTGATTAAAAAAGCATGCATGGCAAGCAGCAAAAGATAATAATCTATAATTATGTAAATTGAAAAAAAAAATAAAAAAGCATAGAGACGGCTGGACAGCCCAACTTCACCTATATAACTTTACCTGCATAATAATAACAATTAAATAATAATAATTAGATAATCTAGTGCAGTCACTATATGGATATACTCTATACTGCGCTTTGGTGTATAAGGGTCGATGGATATTGTTACTAAAATAATGCATAGAGGTACACGATAATTATATTCAATTTTCCTCTTTTTTTGGGGGGGGGGTTGTTTATCTACTGTTCAAAATGTTAACTTTCATACTCAAATATACTCAAGTTTCATACCCAAGTTAACATAGCCAAATTCAACGAAAGTGAAGAAAATTATTGTCTATTACATAATACCCCAAAGTTTTTGTTGTTATTGGTCGGCATGCAGACGAGGTACCGTTGCGTTTAATGGCGGGTCTTCCTTTGTCCTTGATTTTATTGTGACGGTATTTTGTGTGTACACCGATCAAAGACATGCTTGGTTTTCTTTCTTTTCATTGATGTAAAAGTTTGATTTTTCACTGAACATGTTAAATGTAAGAAGTAAAATGCAAAACTGTTCTAAATTGATTTATATTTAATGTATTTTATGTTGTTGCACTTCTTCTTCTTCTTCTTCTTGTAGAGTACAGTCCACCATCTGGTGTATTGTCGTACTTTTGGCAGGTCTTGTGCGGTGTATGTACAGTGCTTTATAAAAAATGTCTACATTTACAATGTGCGGCTAAAAATCATTGCTCCTCTCTTAACGAAGCAGGATGCTCTGTACCTCCTGCTTGAAGAGTTTAGCAGAGGTAGTGTTGGCTAGTTCATCTGGCACTTGCACTTGCACATGTATATATGTAAAATAAATACCTCGGAAGGAGGATAAAAAGAAAAAAAAATCTACTGTTCAAAATAAATATTTTGGCTGCATGATCTTCCCCTTCAGTTTTGGTCCAAAAACTGGTGTTTAGCTCCATCCCATTTTTTAAACAATTTTGAGGTTTAAATTGTGTAATCATCAACAAAATCGTCCAAAGGTACTAGGCCTAGACCTGAATAATTCTTGCCATTAATATAATAATTTTTAAACAAAATATTCATTAATTTTGATTTGCCATGTTGTTTGAACCCGGCCACCGAAACCTTCCAAAAGTTTTCCACATACTTATGCATCAATGTGAACAAAACGTAAAAAAAATACATGAATGAGCGAAACAAATGTGGTTTGGGGATTCAGCGCTTTAAATACGTCATAAATCAGTTTAAATATCCCAGACAGCAAATCAGTTATCAAATTGGGTTCTTATTATTACCTTTTGAGCATAAGCCTCCTTACGTAAGTATTCTTTTCCTTCAAAGTTCAAACTATANTCATGGGAGGCCCTATGGTGGCCCTGGGGGTAACATGCTAGGGGATGGGGGATGCCAAGGAAATGTTTGTTTTGTTGTGTAAATTTCAAGCATATTCTCCAGATTATATGAAAATGTGAATTGACTGTCCTCATGTGACAACGTGCCCACTGGAACTTATTTCTACTTTTATATTATCATTATTACTAATTATCATTATCATAACACTATTTCTACTATTATCAGTGGAGGTAGTATTTTTCTACTGTACTATTAATACTCATGAAACTGTTTTCTCAATGTTAAAATCTCATGTTAGGTCTTTATGTGTATCAGAACACTGAATGAATTAGCTTAATTCACACATTTACTTACAAAAAGAGCAGTCTTCTTTCTTTTCAAGGCAGGGGAAACGCATGGTGTGTCTCTTGTTGGGCTTGAAAGGACTTCGTCTGTGCTGAGGGTTGCAATTTCACCAGTGTTTAGGATGTTGTCCAGGAAAGGATCATCAGCAGAGATTGAAGATGATGTTGAAGGTCTACTGTCCACTGACAGGGTTTTCATGTTGTCATCGTTGATGGTCAATAAGTCCATGAAGACCTGAGAGTCATCTCCTGTGGAACTTGGTTTGCTCTTGAACTAAAAATGATGAAAATGAAATGCATTGGCTGAATAAAAGTATGTATCATGAAGCTCCCCTTTATACAATGTTATGATTTATTATGATGTACCATGCTGTGTCTTGTTCATCATTACATTTCACCAAATGGAAAGGACGGCACTGGGCTAGAGAGGAGGGTTTCTTAACAAAGACCGACTTTTCAGATGATTCTACTGCATAAGCATGCAAGTGTCTATTGTGATACATAGTATTCCAAGGATGCAAAATAAAGTGAATGCTTCCTTTCATGATGACAATGTGCTCAAGCTGAGCAAACACTGGTCCCTCATTATTCCAGTCAGCAAGAATCATGCACCCTGCCTTGAACTCGTAGGAATGAATTTGCACACTGCCAGCTATGGAACAAGTATCATCTATTTGTCCATCTCCATAAGCACTGACAATACTGGAGTGAGGGATGGATGATGAGTCCAGTGGAACTTCATCCTTTACTTCAGTTTCACATGACAATGGCTTTTCTAGCATGAAAATGTAGCTTTGCTGTTCCTGATGTCGCTTGACTACAGTTTGTGCAATGTTCTGATAATTGTTGCATGCACGCGCCCATCTTTTCAGCACTTTGTGCTTGCCTTCTTTCCTCATGGTGGAAAACTGCCCAAGAGGTCCAAGCATTCTCATCAAGCTTGGGTAATGAGTAATGAAATGATGCTTTGGAAGAAGCTTCCTATCAAAGAGGTCAAGGTATAAACGGTGATGATCTTGAATGAGAGCCTTCAAGACCAATGTTCCTGACTTGCTGGTGAGTGGTGCTGATACTATCTTGTAGATATCTATGAGGATTAACAACATTTCCCACACATCTGAAGAATCAGGAACAAGATCTCCAATGATCAGTGGAAGATAAAAAAGCAAGCATTTGCTTTGTTCTGCTTTTTGGCCACTAGATCCATATGGATTTTTCAAATCTGACAGTTTGATCGGGCTTGGCTTATTTTTTTTGTCCACATATCCATAGTTAAATGCTTCCAAACGGTTGTTGAGCTCTTCCAGAGAGAAACACCCTTGCTCTATTAGGGTGTTAATGGTAAGCTTGATTTCAATTGGCACAATACCCTCTAGAAAGTCGTGCATTGTATCTGGTGCATGGTTTTGACATATGTGGTAATTACCTAGTCTATTGAGTTCTGAAGAACGCTTTAATCCCGTTTTAGAGATGTCATCTACAGCCAGATCTTCTTCAAAAGTATCTTTGTTTCGTAGCAGTGATACATCTTCTACAAGTTGCTCACGTATGATCTCTTTTGGTGCTCTGCAAAATCTACAAGGGAAGTTAGCACTAAAGCTACCAACATATCCTAGTAGTTCATGTATTCCCAAATTGTCACCGATGACTTGGAAGAGAAATGGCCACACTATTCCAGTGAATTCTGGACAGGATATTTCAAGTCCTTTGTCTTTCATAATCAACAAATCATCTACAATCGATGATAACACTTTATCAATACCATACTTGTCTACTGCTTTTCTTTTACAGCACGCAGCTACAAGAATGTTGTTCAGGTTTGATTGGTATTTCAGTGGTAGACAGAGAACATTTATGTAAAAGGCTGCTAGCTTGTTTTCACCTCTCTTTGAACCCAGTGGATTACCAGTTTCAAAATCATCACAGTAAAGAATCAGAGGAATACATACATCTTTGCTGCCATTGTCATTATACCTTCCTCGAAAGTTGCTCCCATCACGGTATGTCTTCAAAACATTTGGATCTTGGCATTGCTGCTCATTTAAGATTGCACTGATGACACCAGGTTGCTCCAAGTGATTTTTTAATACTTTTTGTATGGGGACATATTGGTATGTATCCTTTTGGAGTGTTTGCTTGGTCCTTCCTGTAGAGGAAACATGCTGTGATATGTAGGATGTGCCAAGAGTTTTCTCAATTGGGCTAACAAGCACCCCTTTCTCATTCAAATATTTGTCCTGTTTGTGTCTGGACTGAAATACTTTGGCAACATTTTCAGCTGCTTGGTAATCCTTTTGTAAATGGTTTGCAAAAACCTCCTGCTGCCCACTGGCTTCAGCAATTCTAAGTGTCTTCTCCCGAAAATGACCAACCACTGTACTTAGGAGTTCATCCACTTCATGAACCACAGTCTGTATTTGGGTAAATGGTATTGCGGATGCCCTTAATCGAGAAATGAAGAGCATAAATCCTTCATTGATTGAGTTTTCAAAGTTTGTTTTTCCACAATGTTCTTGAGTGGAAGATTCATGATCAGAATAATCTTCCACAGTTTTTTCGATGTCTGTATCTTCACCATCAATTGAAATCTCAAGTGGAGTGTTGGAAGAAATATCTTGTCTGTAATCTCCATCTTCCTGAGTGGATCCATCTTGTGTAAAGACGACATGTTTTGCCTGCATGTGACGCTTATACTATGAAAGGTAATTGAAACTGATATTACAGCCTTCTTCTCTGCAAACTATATAAGTTGAGGATCCAGTATGAAGTCCATGTATGTATTTCAAATGTTGAAATAGTTTGTTTATGTCTCCTTCAATGTTTATCAAGCACTTGAAACATATCATAGTTTATAGTGTACTTACATGATTCTTCCATTTACTTAAGAATTTGACTCTTGGACCCAATTGAGGAATCAGTAAGGCTATGTCAGTTTCATTCAGTAGAGCAGCGGCTTCCAAGTCAATGCCCTGATCTGTGTAATGAATGAAAAAGAAATGTTCTTAAAAATAATAGGGAAGACGAAAAAAAAACATTATCGTCTGAAATATTTTTTTTTCTTCCAAGTTTTATTTCAACCAACAGTTCAGGTGTACATACATCTAAAATAACTGAAATGACAAACTACATGTATATGAATTATCTTGGCTGCTTTCTGAATGCATGCAATGATGTCATTTGTAATTGAACTTCATTGAAAATTGACCTTGGAAGTATGACACCCCCACCCCCATAGCTTCATAGGAAGTTGTATCCTTCTATTCCATCATGTAACTAAATATTCTAAGTGGATATCATAGCTGAAAATGGGCATTTTTAACCATAATCCAGTGACCTGTGATTTTGTACTTTGACCTTTCATGCACCCCTACTAATTGGAAAAAATATGTGGCTTTTCATGTGTATGTTTCCTCCCATATAATATTTTGATCAAGCTATAGATATGTAGGAAATTCTGACATATTTTTACGACCTTTGACCTTGAACTTTATCTTTTTCAATACAAGCAAGGATCTGTTAATTCAAGGCAATCTTTGTCACCAATTTCCTTCCTGAGCAATCCTAGCCAAATGTATGACCAGAAAATATTTATGACAAATTTCAGCAACCTCTGACCTTATTGACCTTTACCATCACTATTACAGCATATTTCTCTATTCATGGCAAATTTTCTCAATTTTCATAACTAATCATTTAAACATTCTTAACCACCAAAGTTATGACCAGAAAATATTTATTCAAATATATCACTTTCAGTGACCTTTGACCTTAAGCTTGGGTTATATTGGTACAAAAACTAATCTGGGCATGTACAGTACATGTCATGCAGTTTCCTTGGATTAAGAAAGTTTTACCAATTTTCCTTAATATACGTTGACAAGATGTAGGGTGTCCAAGGTCAATATAAAAATAGACAACCAATTCTTAGTTGCCCTAGAGAAAATTTAGTTGAATAAAGTAATTTTTAACTGTAAGTTTTTAATTCATGGTGACCACTCAGTGTAAACAAAATGCAGCGTTTAGCAACAAAAATTTGAATTTCCCAAGAGTAAGATGGGGTGTAGTTGGGGTGTAGTTATTGTAATTTCACTATATATAGAAAATACTAGATCCCCCCCCCCCCAATGTTTGATTGTACATTGTAAATACATCTAGATACAAAAAGGGTGATATTCTGGAATAACAATTCTTAAATGGGTTTCCATTTCCCCACAATGAGCCTTAGAAATGGGTACAAATTTGAATTATGGCTTCAGCAGATGCAGTGTATGGCCATACGGTCATACCTGTGCAGGGCGGACAATACACGGACAAGCCTGCAGACACAGACTAGTCTATATTGTGCCACACAAAAGACAATGGCCAGAATACTTCGTGTAATACGTGCTTCACGGTTGGCTCGTATCGCAAAGCATGCTAGTTAATCTATCTAGTACGGAAGTAAGTCTATGGGATTATAACACGCAAATCACTTCCGTACTAGATAGATTAACTAGCATGCACTGCGAGCGAGACGACCGTGAAAGCATATTGCATGCATAATGGGTAGTCCTTTTAATGATAAATATAGAGTTCCTGGATTAGAAGGGTCATGGGGCCATGCCCATGGTACCCTGCCCCTGGGGCTGGGTCTGGTCCGGTCTGGTCTGGATAACAAAAAAGAAACCAAACTTGTAACTTGTAAAGAAAAATAAACTAATATAAATACAACAGAATTCTTCAGGGTAGAGTCTATATCTTTTCATACTGAATTCATACTGAACGTAAGTTGAAGTTCTACTTCTTGATAACACAAAGAATGATAGACTAGTTTAGGTGCATATAAAACTAAAAAAGGTAACAGGATCAAGGCTTCCCTGCTGACCCTGGCCCTGCCGATCATGCCGATCGAGACCAACGGTTCAACGGGGCGGCCAGCGCCAGGCCTGGGCACAGATATAGCGACCGTACCTGGCGTAGCTAGGCGTAGTGCAATTAAGCGCATGCATGCACACATTCATTCTGATCGCAACGTGCCAACCAAAACATCTTCGGCACGTCAAAATTTGGTCTTATTTCAATGGAAGCTAAACAGCGTACGATATGTGGAAGAATTGATCAATTTTCTTACCTCTAAAATTGTCTGTCAGACACTCCAGCCCCCATTCTTGAAGTAATCCGTCCATTTTGATGTAAACTTCGGCATGCAACTTTTTTTTGTTGAGCACTCGATCTGACCAAAAGTTGGCCGGGTACATATACACTGTACTATATTACAGTCACATGTCTAAAATTGTTTTACAAAACAGTTGGGTAAAACGGGCATTTTCGTGCGGGACTTGCCCAATAATTTGGCATGATGGATCGGACAGTCAATTGGGCAAAATGTTGCCCAAATTTTGGTTAGAGAGTACCCAACAAAAAAATTACCAACGTGAATTTACCCATATTTTTCACAGTGTAAGCCCCAAGTCAATTAGACTGCGTAAACTCTCTTCTTCTTCTTGATCGCTGTCATACTCATAGGCTGCTGCCATCTTTGTATCACTACTGGTTGCAAAAATAAATAGAAAACACAGAAAAGCAGTAAAGCCTGAAGGAGGGCGATCATGAAAGCAAAGTTCTAGATACTTTTTAGTTCTATCTAATCAGACGACCGAGTATCATGCTATCATCAGCCTTAATTGACCACTGAATTTGAATGGCCGGTGGAGAAGTTTGAATTATATACATGTAGATCAACATACATATATATTGATTAACTGTTTTAGATTTTCTCCTTTCTGAAATTGGGAATCCTTCAGAAATAGTTCAACAATTTTGAAAGGTGACCGAAAATTGTGATTTCTTTCAAATTTTAAACCCTGTACTATACACTTTATCCTATACAATAAACTGTGACCAATTCTGGCAAACCAGATTACTCCGGAAGTTGCATGTAACTTCCCAGAGGCATGTTTCACAAATGATTTTGGATAGCAATTGGTGATGAACCCCAAGGAGACATGATGCTTCTCTGTGGTCAAAACTTATGCACAATATATAAAATGAAATAGAGTAATCAGCCATGACATCACAGATTTCTTCGAAGTTGCCTTATAACTTACCGGAGGCACAGTTCACAAACGATTCTTTATAACAATTGGCAATGAACCACAAGAAGACATGTTGCTACTCTGTGGTCAAAACTTATGTGCAAAATAATACAAAATGAAATAGAATATTCAACCATGAAATTACAGATCCTGGCAAATTGGCCAATTCAAGGCTTCTGTTGACAGGGATTTTATGAAATCAACACACAAAAAAAAAACATTCTTGGATAATTTTACAGACTTTCAGTTTCATGACCTTAGTATTACACTCTAAGAAATAACTACTCAA
>BQKZ01001940.1:86855-98989 GCA_036244855.1 Temnopleurus reevesii | reverse complement strand
AAAAAAAAAAAGGAAAAAATAAAGACGAGAAATTTGGATTTTTGCGTTCTGCAGAATTATGAAAGTCTTGAAATGTTTTACTTTTTTAATCAAATTAAAGAAAGATTATTCATCATCTTGTTTCCAAATCTTCACAATGCGTTCTAATTGTCTGAGATAATCTAAGCATCTATGCATAAAAAAAGTACATTTTATGTGACAATTTTTTTGTTTTCCTGCATTTTTCAGGACTGGACTTGCCAGCTTGCCCTCACCTCTCCTTCTGCTACCAGTCTCTTTGCTCGTGTCGATTGGTAAGAGAGCGTTTTTCACACAAGTATGAATCAATTTTTTATATAAATGTATACAAATTTAAGATATAGAAATAATTCTGATTATGATATCCCCTGGGTGTGACGTTAAAATGAAACGAGGATATAGTCAAACAAGCCTTTAAAATAAGAAGAAGATGAAGAAGAAGGGGGTATACGCATTCATTTGTACAATTGTCATTGATATGTAGCCCGTCAACAAAAAATAACAACAATAAAACAAAACATGCTGCAATGTTAAACATCAAAGATATATTAAAATATGCACAGAATGGAAGAATTTCGACACTATACACTGCTATAGATAAACATTTGGTTTATTTCTCAGTTCTGTCGAGGACATTTCTCAAACACCTTCCTTGACACCACCATTAGACACTCGAGCAATAGTCCCCTACTTACCAGCACCATATACCAGCACCACGACCCCCGACATAGCACCCATCCAACCGGTAGCTCTGTCGACTGGGTGAGAAATTAAAAGCCAATATAGTAATTCAAGGGCTTTTGAAATATTTGCTATAAATATTTTACCTTTAGAACTAATTTAAGGAATGTATAGAAAAAAGGGGAAAGGAAATATTTCATTACACTAGATATTCAATTACAACAAAAGGAACAAAATCAACAACAAGATTAATCGCCAAAATTTTTCCATAAAAACGAACTGCACTGCTTCTCTCACTTTAATTCATTTTAGTTCTCATATTCTCCAGTGTTACTATACTTTATATGAATTTCCGGTGTCACTGTAATTTTATGTAAAAAAAGCCACAAAAACAGCGACAATCATGCTACAAAATCAACATATATCTCTTCTTAACAAAAGTCGGCACGGAAATCTTTACATCTTGTAAAAATTTTGATGTATACTTGCATTAGTTTTCAGTGAACCATTTAGATGGACCCTATTCTAATTTTATTTTTCATTAGACGATCCCATCTTAGTCCAGTGGTCAGTGGTTTGGTGCAGGAAGTTTTCCCTCTTTCAAGATCCGTTTCGAGACAGCCTACACCTGCTAGGAGTCCAGTGGTCCGCCATACACCAGTCCTATTCTCACGGTAAGAAAGTCATATGTGAAAGGGTCTATAATTCAAGTGGTTAGGAAGTGTGAAGGAAAAGGTTCAAGATTCAAATCCCTTATTTTGCACCTCTCATAGAATATCCAAAAGGCTTATAACATATATACCAAATTATCAATATTTGAAGAATTTGTAATAATAAATAATTAAAGAGTCCCTTTCAGTGGTGATTCGCTTGGAAAAAAAAGTTCTCGAAAGATTATACCATTTGGGTCCTTTCTGGTTTTAAGATCTTTTTTTTTTTGGGGGGGGGATCTAATTACCAAAAAAATCTAATTTGCACCTTTTTATTTGTTAAGTAGTTTGGCTTTTTAAGACAGACTAAACGATTAATCGACATAATATTCCAATTCTTTCTTTCACATCACTTTGGGTTTTTTTCTATAGCCTTCCATCAGTGAGTGGGGCTGGTGTCGTGGCCACCGTGAGCTCTAGCAGGGCCGCTGCCCAAGTCCAGCCGCCTTCAGCCATCTCCTACTCCTCCTCCTTAGTCTGGAGTATGGCTGATCTAACATCATTCCACCAAGGCGGTGGAGACATCATTCTGGGCAGCGGGGTGAGTGCGACGGTCTACCTGTACCGTCATCGAATCACCAACAAACCCATTGCCGTCAAGGTCTTCAAGCTTCCAGATGACATCGATAGAATGACTAGGAAGGTGAGTCTATTCACTCTTCATCATTGATGATTAAAAAAGTGATGGTTTAAGCATTACAAGGACGTTATAAACTAGCAGTTGATTAAAAAAAATGTTTATGTTCAACGTTTTGTTCCAAACCCCAAAAAAGAGGAACAAGGGGAAGAAGAAGGAGAAGAAGAAGAAGAAAAAGAAGTAAAAAAAAGAACAAGATGATGAAAAAGAGAAAGAAAAAGACGATGATGATGATGATGATGATGAAGGAGAAGAAAAAGCCGAAGTAGTAGTAGAAGAAGTAATAGTAGTAGTAGTAGTAGCAGCAGTAGTAGTAGTAGTAGTAGTAGTAGTAGTAGTAGTAGTAGTAGTAGTAGTAGTAGAGAAATGAGAAGAAGAAGTTGATGATGAAATAAAGATGAGGAGAAAAAGGAGAAAAGAAATACCAAGAAAGAAAAGAAAAATAAGAAGCAAAAGAATGAGAAGAATATAATGATAAACTACAAAAAAGGGGGCTCTGGGTTGAAATATATATATATATATATATATATATATTGTCTGATCACACTTATTCTATCCTCACTTTCTTTTTTTCAAGTGCTTAGCTTAAAGATGGAAAGATATTGAATCGCCAACAGGTAATTAGGGTAATCAAGAAAGATTCACTAGATTAATGGAAAATAAACTTTCTTCTACTTTTCAGGTTGAGCACATCGGTGAAGAAGCATATCTCCTGGATAAAATCGGCAGAAGTGAGTGCTTCCCTAGCTTCCTGGGTTGCCTGGAGACCAGCCCAGGCTTCGTTGGGCTAGCCATGGAGTTTGTTGGTGACGTCAAGACGGGAGAAGCGTGGACTCTCTTCAGAGGCCTCAGAGAGCTAGCTTTGAACCAAAAAGAATGGTAAGTTTAATCCTTATTTAAAATGTTTTCATAATGAATGTTAATCATTTACGTGTACTATGGAGTAAAATACAGTTGTTGGTTACTTGCATTACTTTGGGCGAATGCCATAAGTGCCCTTAAAGAGTCGAATCATAAAACTATATGTTAAAATCAGTCAATCAATCATCATCATTAACTCCATGTTCTTCTTTTTCATCTTATACTTGGTCTTCTTCTTCTTCTTCTTCTTCTTCTTCTTCTCCTCGTCCTCCTGCTTCTTCTTCTTCTTCGTCTTCTTATTCACCATCATCATCATCATCATCATCACACCTTTAAGACGATATCATACTTAAATTCTATTCTCAATTTGGTTTTTATTTTTTAACAATTATCTGGCATTTTCATAAATTCCTCTTCCTTTATTTCAGGCTTCAACTAGCTCTTGACATCTCGAGGTCCCTGCATTGCCTCCACCGGATGGGCTACCTCTTCAACGATCTCAAGGAGGATAACTGCCTCCTCCGTAAGACCGAGACTGGTCGATGGGATGCAGTCATCATCGATTTCGGGCTCGTTTTTGAAGAGACGACTCCTTTTTTCTGCTGCCTCTCTGATGAGGATAAAGAGAGATACCGCAGAAAGGTAGAAATTAAATCAAATCAAATCAATTGATATATAAATCATCAAAATAATATCCAAGATGGCTTACCAAGATGCTAAAAACAATATGGCAAATTATTAGGAAGTACGTACAAAAAAGAAATAAACACAAAGTAAAACAAAGCGAACTAGATGATTATTTTTTTAATTTATCTTCAATTTCCCAATTCAATGTATTTCTATGTAGTTTAATTATCCAAATATTGACCCATTTGATTCAAAGTTATCATTTATTTTATTTGATGTATTATTTTTCTTACGTACACTACTTAAAGCCAGGGGAAATCAAATTTTTGTGGATGTTTGCATTAACCAAAAAAAGTATCTTGTATCTATTTATCTATTAAGTTATTTATTCATTATCAATTTATTGATTCTTATAATTTATCAATTAATTATAGATTATTTAATCATTTATTGATATATTTATATCTTTATTTTCTCATCGTTAAACAGGAGGTGTACGTCCACATCGCGCCCGAGTGTGCCCTCTACGATCAGGGTACAACAGTCATGTCGGACGTGTTTCAGCTAGGAAGGGTTCTTCGACTGATTGGGGTCGCCGTGTTTAACGATGACATCACCTTCATAGGCGACCTCTGCGTTCAGAACACCGCCTCCAATCGACCAACCGTCGAGGAAGTCATTGACCAGCTGGAATTTCTCGAAAGACTGACGTAGATCGACACTGTATTTAAACAAAGACGTTAAATAATAAACTCTAAAACAACAGCTATTCATAAAGATCTCGCAAAATACAGTTTTATCGAATTAAACTGTACTTTTCTAAACTGTCAACATTTTTTATATATACCAAAATCAGAAAACGGTTCTTATCCACATCAAATGGGGCGTCATTTGAACTAATCGCAATTGCTTTTGTTAGTTGTTTGAATTGTAACAAAGGAACTGTTCGAAATTATTTAAGTTTTAATTTTTTAGCAAAATTTTGACAATTCAGATATTTGATACTAAAAGACAAACTTTGGTAACAAACAAAAAAAAAAAAAAAAACTTAGTAATTCGAGAGATATTTCGGGCAATTTAATGTTGGATTCAACAGCCTTTAATATTTCTAAACGAAATAAGCAAAAACCAACAAAGGAAATCTTATAAAAGACTCCTTTGCAGTGAATTTGTATTGCATGTCTTCACAAACATAATGATACGCTACAATTTTTTTTATGTAACATCGTTGTGGACTCATTAAATTTGTATGAAATAATATGAAATAAGAATAAGGGAGGGGCTAATGATGTACAGTATGTATATTTATAATCCAAATTATTATACTAATGTCTTTTCTAAATACAGTGTCGTGGTAAGTATTTGTAAATATTTCTGATATTTGAATTCTTATAAATATGTGAATATTTAATTAATATATATGCGCCTTAAAGGTACAAAAAGAAGAAAATGAAGAAGAAGAAGAAAAAGGAGAGGACGAAAAGGAAGAAATAAATCGGAGAAGAGTTAAAAAAAAAAAAACTCCCATGAACCTATATAACGAAATTCAATGAAGTCCATTGAAGACTGGGGTTGAATACTATTTTTGTAAATCCATTAGCTTTCCAAAAACTATATAATTCAAACGGTCGAATCTATATTCTAATCATTTGGAGATGGAATAATCGTTCAATCGAAGGTAGTCCATCACAGTGCAAAGCGGGGAGGGGCTTTGCACATACAAATTTGTTTTGATGTGAAATTGGGACTAAACTAAATGAATACCCTCTGTTTCGGGTTTTTACCAACAAAAAGAATTCAATGCTTCATAAATCTAAATTAACTTACGTGAATATTCCACAAAATATTTTCTTTTACAACGAACGAAATATATTTTGTGATTTCTTGATATTAACATTTTCTTCCACTTTGTTTATATTCCAGGTGGACGGGTTATGTGAAGCTAAACGCTAAAGTTCCAGACATACATATACAAAAATTAAGCTCTATGAAATTGAGCTAAAATTTCAAATACTTTCAAACCTAGTAATAATTACCTTGTTCATGTCTAACAGATGAATTTCATCTTATTCAAATTGATATAGCAAAATGATTTTTTTCGATCAGTTCAACTTAAAGCTAGTTAAATAAATTGCTAGTAACTGTATGAATATTTCAAACTTTCGGAGATGGAATAATCGTTCAATCGAAGGTAGTCCATCACGGTGCAAAGCGGGGAGGGGCTTTGCACATCCATAATTTTAGAACTCGAGATGAAACTAACAAACGAACAAAACATACGTGTTTTTGTCTTACAAGAATGATATTTCTTGATATTAATATTTTCTTCATTACTGTTCATATTACAGGTCGATGGTAAAGGTTAAACGCAAAAACATCCACAGTCGTACACAAAATTTACACTTTACACAAATGAGCTAAATTTTTTAATATGTTCAAACCTCTAATGGTTATATCAATTAACAACGATAGAAAGAAATTCGTATTATTTTGATGAATTTCTTTCAGTTCTCTTGATTTTCAATGAGCACAATTTGAAACTAATTAGATAAGATGCAAGTGATTTTCAGAATATTTCAAACATTCGGAGATGGAATAACCGTTCAATCGAAGGCAGTCCATCACGGTGCAAAGCGGGGTGGGGCTTTGCATATTTATAATTTTAGAAATTGAGATTAAGCTTAGATACGAACGAAATATATTTTTTTAGCTCAGAAGAATTATATTTCTTAATACTAATATGTTCTTCTCTATTTCTTTCAGAATACAGGTCGAAGGAATTGCTGAACTAAACAAATTATTTACGGACGCATACACAATTCATACTTTGTGAAATTGACCTAAAATGTCAAATATTTTCAAACCTTTTATTGGTTCATTAATGGTTAATTCATTTATGGTTAAACTAATTAACAGCAATAGAAGGAATGTCATATTTGATAAATTTCTTTCAACTCCCAAACTTGATGTGCACATCAAGTGCACAACTTAAAACTAATTAGAGAAGATGCTAGTGATTTTATGAATATTCCAAACTTTCGGATATGGAATACCGTAATCGTTCAATCGAAGGTATCACATGTGCAAAGCGGGGTGGGGCTTTGCACATTCATGATTTGTTACAATATGAAATTGGAACCATACTTAAAGAAAAAAAAACTGTTTCATATTTTACCATCATCTTCGTGAATACAGCTTTGAAAGAATCATTTTTAGTCAAACGCTTATTGAAATCTTGATAGAAAGCTTAGAAACGAACGAAATATAATTGTTGTTTTTCTATTATATACAAGAATGATATTTCTTGATATTAACATTTTATTCCATTTGGTTTTTATTCCATGCAGATGGAAGGGTTATTTGAAGCTCAACGCAGAAAGATCCAATGACAAAATTTGAACTATAATAGCCTATCTAAATTGACCTAAAAGTTCATATATTTTCAAACTACGTATCGGTATATTGATTGCCTCCAAAATATAAACAATCACAATATGCATGATATGTAGAAACTTCATATACCAAAAATGATTTTTCGATGAGTACAACCTGGAAATTCCAAACTAGTTAGATAATATGCAAATGATTTTCAGAATATTTCAAACATTCGGAGATGGAATAATCGTTCAATCGAAGGTAGTCCATCACGGTGCAAAGCGGGGAGGGGCTTTGCAAACAGTTTTAGAACTTGAAATAAATCTTAGAACGAATCAAATTTATTTGTTTTTTGTCTACAAGAGTAATATTTTTATATCAATATTTTTCTTCCATTTTATTTATATTCCAGGTGGAAGGGTTATCTGATGTTGAACGCAGAAAGATTCGAAGACATATACAATTAAGCTAAAATTTTATATAATTTCAAGCTAGCTATCGGTAAATTTATTGCCACACAATTTAAAGAATTGTATATTACTTATTCTATTTGGTATACCAAAATTATTTTTTCGTTGAGTACAACCTTTAACTATTTAGATCAAATGCAAATGCTTTTATTAACATTTCAAACGTTTTAGAGATGGAATAGTCGTTCAATCGAAGGTAGTCTATTACGGTGCAAAGCGGGATGGGGCTTTGCAAACGCAAATTTTCCCGTTTCAGAAAATAGCATTCATTCGAGACTAAATATAGAAAGACAAACACGATGTTTTGCCTTTGCCGTGCATTCGTTTCAAATCATGTTATATCCTGCTTCCTTGTTACAGTTCAAACATTCAAGATAAGTGTATGTAGAAATATTTTATCTTACCAGCCCTCAATCTTTGAAAATTATTATTTGTTTGTACAACAGGTGGAAGACTTATTTGAAGCTGAAATCAGATTGACCATCAAGGAATAATTATTATCTTATCATAAGTCCTTGGATTGACGCTTGCGCATCTACATAATTCAAAGTGAAATTGAGCTTTTTGAAATATTTCAAAAATGTGTAAAAATGATTTAATCGTTAATGGGAGATAGCCCAATACAATCTTAGCTCAAATCAATATTGCTTTCCACGAAAAAAAACCCCAGAATAATCCTTCAATAGAAAAGAGCATTTGGCTGATTTCAGTACCGTGAATAAACAAAATAAAGTGAAAATTGTTTTAAAGTTGAGATCGATTTTATTTGAGACCAGCAGGAATGGATGCAACTTGACACTTTTGCATATTGATCAAAGTTATTTTGTATCTATAGAAAATAACGAAAATACAAATAAAAACCTCAAATTTTATTGTTGTGATTGGAACGAAAATAATTTCATGGTCCTTTCAAAACGCTCGGAGATGGAATAATCGTTCAATCGAAGGTAGTATGTCACGGTGCAAAGCGGGGCGGGGCTTTGCACATAAACATTTATTTTAACTTTTTAAAAGCCTTTTGAGAAGTAATATCGATTTTACGCTGAATATAAACAATGCGTTTTCGGCTTTGCCATGCACTATCAAATAACATTACACCCTGTTTGCTCTTTGAAAATTAATAACCTATTTATTCCTACTTGGACAACAGGTGGAAGACTTATTTGAAGCTGATATCAGATTGGCCATAGAATTGTTATTCTACTATAATAATTTAAAGCGAAATTGAGCTTTTTGAAATATTTCAAAAATGTATAAAAATGATTTAATTGTTCGATTAGAGAAAGCTCAATACAATCCTAGCTCGCGTCAATATTGCTTTCCAAGGAAACAACGAAAAAAAGAATAATCGTTCAATCGAAAACAGCATCTGACTGGTGTTAGTACCATGAATAAATGAAATGAATTAGTGCATACTCCAGACTCCAGAGTGAAAATTGATTCAAATTTGAGATAGACCATCAGGAATGGATGCAGCTTAAAACTTCTGCACATTGATAAAAGGTATCTCGCACTTATAGAAAATAACGAAAATATAAATATGTACTTCAAAAAATTATTGTTGTGATTGGAACGAAAATAATTTCATGGTCCTTTCAAAACGCTCGGAGATGGAATAATCGTTCAATCGAAGGTAGTCCATCACGGTGCAAAGCGGGGCGGGGCTTTGTACATACATAATTGTAATTTCATATGCATGTACTTGACACTAAACTTTAAACAAAGCGAGCGGTCATGCAATATCTTCAAATATGCGTTTTCTTCTAGGACTTACTTGATGACGAATGTATCCATAACTAGTGTATAATAAATTCATAATAAAGTACATTTGCGGGCGGCATGTGTGAAGAGTGAGCAGATGTTGAACAGGGCAAAACATATCAGTTTTTTTATATTGCTATATACAACCTATCATAAGAGCGTATTAGAACCATACTGTGAAACCTACTTGGGGATGCCCCAACTCTTTCCTGTAAAAAAAAAAATCCTAATCATCGTCACCGGTTACCTTGACATATCGATCAACAGTCAATCGGAAATACCAGACTCACATCCTTTAATCAATATGTTTTCTCGGCCGAGGAAAACATCTAGATTCCATTTCATTTCCTTTTTGGTCTGTCAAAACCACCTTACGACGAGAAGATCTTGGATTTGATGAACATTTTTACACTGCACTCTTTTAAAGGCGCCGTGGTATATAATGGTTCTGACTCTCGCCTTTTAGGTTCGAATCCCATGGCGTTAATTTCCTTCAGCAAGAAATTCATCCACATCATGCTGCATTTGCAAATATGAGTATTGACGAAAAGTTTAAATTTATTATGATTAGTAATGATTATGATATTAATAATATATGTTTAAACGGAATTGGTGGTATTTATGTAAAACGATTGGAACACGGGAAGATTTAATTTTCACTATTGCAGGTATAAAATATATTTGATTTGAACATTTAGATTGCCCTTCGTCCTCTAGCCATGCGGCCCGATTATTGTATTGTGATGATTCATATTTACGATGTAGGCTATTACGCTGTCCTCTTGGTTATTTATATGCTCACACATATTTTTGTTGCTGTTGTTTATGTTTATGTTTTATGTTTCCTTGTCTATTTTGTTTGTTATGTTTTTGAATGATAATAATCCTTTGTCTTGGATTGAAAAATCAATAAACTAAATTGAATTGAATTGAATTGAATTGAATTGCTGCACTCAACCCAGGTGAGGAGAATGGGCACCTGGTAGGAATTCATTCCTTGAAAAAGCTTATGCGCCAGTAGCTGCACTGCTAAAGCCAGAGTAATAATGCTGCAATTGTAGAGCGCCTATAGGGAATTATCATGAAGAGTTGATAGGCGCTATATAAAAGCCGTTCATTGTTGTTATTATTTAAGTTTGGTAAAAGCGAATATTTTTGTCCAATTTTGTTTTCTTCAAATATAAATGATATGAAATATAGTATCATGACGATCTTGGATTTGATGAATATCTTCTTCACGTGCACGCTTAAATATTCCGAGTCATCACTGGGAGATAAAGGGACAAATGTATTGTCCAAAGTAAACAACTGTCAGTCAAGCATTCGTAATAGCTAGAAATAATAACAGAAGTTTTGATTCCCTCTTATTCTGCGGAGAAATGTTGAACGCGTGTCTCACATCTTCAGTGAATAAACAGGGAAGCTACTTTAATTTACGTGCCTCTATTGCGCGAATGTTTGAATAGCATTTGATGAACATCTTCACGTGCACTCTTGGATATTCCGAGTCATCACTGGGAGATAAAGGGACAAATGCATTGTCCAAAGTAAATAACTATCATTCAATCATTTACCCATAACAGAAATTTCCTTCTTTTTAATCTGTGGATAATTATTGTCGAAGAGGCGTCGCAAGCTGTTATTTTTGTTCAATTTCTTTGTCCCTTCTGTTCACAGCGCATACTTATGTTAACTGGCAGTATATTGGGGACAAATTTCGTTCAGGGTAAAATATTTAAGAGTAAAGACTTACTGATTTCATTTTTCGTTCTATACAACAAATGGTGAATTAAAAACAATTGAACAGTCCCATAAGCTTGCACATATATTGAAAATATGGCTACCCCCCCCCCCAGTTCCGCAGTCCCTGCAAACGGTCTCATTTTCTAGTCAGTCAGACCCACAATTTCTTAAAGTGATGAATGAAGTTGAGATGGGTTAATTTGTTTTACTAGGTGACACATCCCCGGGGAATACTTTTGATACCTTTGGGTGATGTGAGTTTTTGGATGGGAAAGGAGGATGCGAGACCTAGATATAGGAGACAGAAATTAAACATATCGTGAAAAATATCATCATATGCACAAATTGAAAAGGGTGCTGCAGGCTCCTCCCCCCGCATCCCACTCCCCCGGTTCCGCAGTCCCTGCAAACGGACTCCTTTTCTGGTCAGCCATACCCGCAATTTCAAAGAGTAAACGCATCATGGAACATATCCAACAACGTGGAAGCGTTGTGGCATAGTGGTTCTGATTTTCTCCATTCAACCAGAGGGTTGTAGGTTCGAAACCTATCCATGATTTTAATGTGCTACACTTGACTTGGGGTGAACCTAGCAGTATTTTTTTTCCTTTAAACGCAATGCGCTGCTTACATCTGCACTACTAACGTCAGTGTGATTATGCAATATTGTAGGAACGACTGATATATAAGAATATATTATTGTGCAGACGATTAGTGTGTAGACATATATAAAATGTCAACTTTTTACATTGGTGTGAAATAAAAGCTAAAATAATTCAATATATAATCAAACATCAATCCAAAATTAAGTTTTCGGCCCACTCTATCGAATGTAGAACTAAGAAGTTATTTGTATATTTAAAAAATCTGTAGGGTATGGAAAATCAGGACTAACAGCATTTGTAATATCAGGCTCAAAACTTTATATCCATACCAAAGTAATATTAGTAAATAATTTTCTTCTCTACTTTGATAGAGAAAGGTGAACTCAGCAATACTAGCATGTAATCTTGCATGGACATTAAAAGTCTGACTTTTTTAAAAGAAAGTTTGAATATTTGCCCCACATATCATCGCCTTATTATGCTAGACTGATGAGTAGACTGAAGTCGGCCAATCACTCATTCGGCTGAAATCATCGTTCCAGTCTACTGGGAAAGTCAACCCGAAAGGCAAAGAGGATCCAAAACAAAAATGTTGTCTATGAGCGAGTCATTGAGAAAGGCGAAGGACAGTGCTTCAGTCTTAAAG
>BQKZ01001940.1:0-74672 GCA_036244855.1 Temnopleurus reevesii | reverse complement strand
ACCACCACCACCACCACCACCACCCACCACCACCACCACCACCATCATCACCATCATCATCATCATCATCATTATCATTACCACCACCATCACAACCACCGCCATCATCATCATCATCATTATCATCATCATCATCATTATAATCATTACCTCCAAGCAGCATCTCTTGTAGCAAGTTATCCACCTTAGCAACACCCATGAGACGGGCAAACTGAATCTGTTCGATCATCTGCCATGTGATGCTCTGCAGCTGTGGAAGCATTAGAAGGATCTCACCAAAGCGCCCTCTACTGTCGTACTGTCTGTCGTTGATGTAGTCTTCCAGGTGGATCTGTACCTGGTATCGCAGCACCTTGATCCGGTGGGGCTCGCTCAGACCCTTGGCATCTGAATGAATACAAGAAAAAAATATTAGTTGAGAAAATTTGTTCAAATGCAATCCAATGAAATAAAGACTTGTACTGTCTTTTACGTGTAAATTTCCCCACATCAGGTTTTGTACCAGGTTTAGATCATGGACTATGATAAACCAACTTTGTTAATTCTGACCTCTTTGTCTTTTTGGTCTTGGGAATGCCTCGGACATTCAACAGGGAAGTGAATGATGCATCATAAGGGCAAACAAACTCACAGTCATCCAGATCAAAACCCATCAAATGGGTAATCAGTTCAACCAGAATATGACCTAGCTACTCCATAAATGACCACCTGGTCCTGGGACACGAAAGTAAATGATGCATCATAGAGACACCTACCTGGGTCAAAGAAGACCATAGCTTTGAAGCAGGAAAAATCATGATCATCAAGACCTAAATCTCTCATATGAGTGATCAATTCATCCAACACACTATTAACCGCACTAGGAATCTCCATTTTGTCCTGTGAAAGCCTAGGACATATACCATCAACAATAAATCATAAAAACACTTACCTGGGTCAAAGAAGACAAAAGCTTTGAAGCAGGAAAACTCATGGTCATCTAAACCTACATCTGTCATAGGAGTGACCAGTTTATCCAGGACACAACTGGCCACTCTATGGATGTCTATCTGGTCTTGTGAATGTCTAGGACATATATCATAAGAAAAATCATAAAAACACTTACCTGGGTCATAGAAGACAAATTGCTTTGAGGCAGGCAAACTCGTGGTCATCAAAACCATTGTCTCTCATAGGCATGACTAGCTCTTCTAGGACGCGACTGGCCACTCTGTGGATGTCCATTTAATCAAACAAGTGTCCTAAACATCTATCATGAAAGAAAATAGTCAATCGTAAAGACACATACCTGGGTAAAAGAAGACAATAGCTTTGAGGCAGGCAAACTCGTGGTCATCCAGACCCACATCTCTCATAAGAGTGACTAACTCATCCAGGACACGAATTGCCACTCTATGGATGTCCATCTGGTCTTATGAATGTCTAGGATATGTATCATAAGAATAAATGATAACAATGCTTACCCGAGTCAAAGAAGATAATAGCTTTGAGGCAGGCAAACTCATGGTCATCGAAACCAACGTCTATCATAGGAGTGACCAACTCGTCCAGGACACTCTATGGATGTCCATCTGGTCTTGCAATTGTCTAGGATATGTATAATATGAATAAATCATAAAACACCTACCTGGGTCAAAGAAGACAATAGCTTTGAGGCAGGCAAACTCGTGGTCATCTAAACCAACATCTCTCATAGGAGTGACCAACTCATCCAGGACGCGACTGGCCACTCTATGGATGTCCATCTGGTCTTGTGAATGTCTTGGAAGAATTACGTCCGGTCCTAAAACCAGGATGTCTTTGTAAGGAAGAGATCGTCGTGCTGCACCCAGGACTAAGTGCTCCCCAGCATGCGCTCGTAACAAGGCAACCTGCAAGATGAAACAAAATACTGGATGACAGAGAGAGCTTCATGTGACCCAACATTTAAAAAAAATTAGCACAGCCATCTCCATAAAAACAATGTATGTGAGCTTTAATTTTAGGTACATGTTGAAAACAGATTTTCATTTTGAAATCCAGTTGGAGTATCTGTCCCAAAACAAGAACTTGTGGTTATGAGTTTATTCAAACCAATTTCTGACAATGAGAGACATTTGGAGTAACTTAAAGTTTTTGACCTTTTACAGGTCATGTTAACAAAATAACTGATTATAAATGTAAAAAAATTGAAGTAACTCATAATGTCTCTCTTCACAGTCATCCTCTATACTGTTCATACTGTTTTGGATGACTTTCTCTTGATCTGAGCCCATTCTTAACGGATTAAACCCTTTTGGGATCTATACACACCTGATCATCGAGAGGCATATCGCAGAAGCTGGGGATGTAGTTGGCCCGTTCTACAAGGACTAAGAGATGCTGCTTCATGCTCTCACACATGTCATGTTCTTGGCCCATTCTATTAGGACTAAGAGCTGTTGGGGTCTAGACATACCTGATCATCGAGAGGCAGATCGCAAAAGCTGAGGATGTATTTGGCCCATTCTACTAGGACTAAAAAATGTTGCTTCATACTCTCAAACACATCATTCATTGTGGCTCTTCCACTATGGATATACTGGGCCCATTTTTAATGGTCTACCCGATTGGCCCATTCTAACACGACTGGCCCATTCTTTGGGTCTATACACACCTGATCATCAAGAGGCAGATCGCAGAACCTAGGGTTGAATTTGGCCCAATCTACTAGGACTAAGAGGTACTGTTTCATACTCTCACACACATCATTCATTTTGGCTCTTTAGCTATGGAAGTTCTTGGCCCATTCTATTATGACCAGGTGCTGTTGGGCTCTTTAGCAATGGATGTACTAGGCCCATTCTAATAGGACTGGTCCATTCCATTAGGACTAAGAGCTGTTGGGGTCTGTACATACCTGATCATCGAGAGGCAGATCGCAGAAGCTGGGGATGTACTTAGCCCATTCAACCAGAACTAAGAGATGCTGCTTCATACTTTCACACACATCATTCATTGTAGCAATCTTCTTCCCTGCTATGCTTCCATCGGGAAGATTTACAGGATTGGGAATCTAGGAGAAAGTGAACAAAAGAAATCAGAGGAGGAAACAATTTTGATTTTTGACAATTTAACTTCATTATTGTTAGTAAGGCCCCAGTCACATAGAAGCGGGAAGCAACACGATAGAACACGACTCCTTGTTCAGTTCACAGTTATGCGCATCCGAACAACGAGTCGTCTTGAATCGTGTTACTTTCGGGCTTCCATATGCCTGGGGCATTACATGAAGCAATGAATCCCATCATTTCAATTCATTCAGAATTCATTGAGAACTATAAAATGCCATTAAAAACAAATGCAAACATTGCTTCATAATCACAGCCTGCATTACTATCCCTTCCATCAAACTATAGGATACAAAGCAGTCGTTTGTTTGAAAGTTAGCCTCTTCATAAAGGAAAGATCTAACATTTGCCAATGTGTTTGAATATTTTTCACAAATCGTTTTCAATGGCTGTATCTTGAACAGAAGTTAGTGATTTTTATACTTTTTCTGATTTCTTTGATATTTGTTTTTACTGATGGCGATCATCCATAATCAGGTTGAATTTTGAAATCAGTCAATTATTGGATCATAAGTATAACAGACAACTGCATAGTGCTACAAAGTTGAAATTGATTGTAAAACCAACTGCAAATCAGACTTAATTTGAAATGTGTATTTTCATTCATGCACAGACTTTGCTCATAAAACAATGGTTTTGATGGACACATGCTGATTGAACTGCAACTTACATCCGGTTGCAAATTTGTAGCAACACCTTATTACAGTAAATGGCATGATTTGGGAAAAAATTAAGCAAATTAGGACATTACCACTTGTCTTGACATGTGTTCTGCATTGACGAGTTGTGGGATGGAGATTCCTCCGTTCTGAAGACTGTCCTCATAGCTTGGTCTTCTCGTACTGATGCGATCTCGTTCGTTCTGGACGGCTGGAAGAGAGGAACAAGCTGCTCATATCACTCAAATTATCAGGTAGCTTCTTAACCCTTTGACTTCTGAATCTTAAAAATCTCTATAGGTTTTGAACATGCCTAAGACTTCATATATATTTAGACTTCATATGACTCAATGGTTGATAAAGTTTGGTTGTAAAAACGAGAATGATATTTCAAAGAACTAGGCCAGAATCATAGGCAATTGAATACAAAACCTAGTCTTCAAAGACAAAATAAACTTGGAAAGACCATTTTCCTCAATTTCATGTCCAATATATATATTTGCTGCCTTTTTTAATGGGAACTAGGCCCCTCCCCAAAAAAACGTTTTTGGCGTATATGTATATTGGTGTACTGATGTATATCTTTGTTGACAATTTATTATTTCAGTGCAGTGCTTTTTTATTTGCTGGCAAAAGGTATAGGTTTGGTATAGCTATAGGCTTAGGACTTTTGAGTGGTGCAAAGATTATTTCAAACTTTCAAGCCATTTATTGTTTTCATACAAACAATAAACTATAACTATTCTTGGGAAGAGAGAAAGACTACATATATCTTGTACAACATAGGTGAATCTTGTCTGAGAAAGGTTGTGCTCCATGTTAACCTCAGAAGAATGTCTTAGGTTTGTGAAATGTTTGTTCAGTCAATACATTAGGTAAACATGATGTTCATTTAAGCAGACTGAGTCTGATGAGCTCAACAATTCCAGTTTCATGAGTAACAAACTGTGGATTGTCACACCGTATGTTCAGTTGGAAAATAATTATATTGGAACTGAATGAAGGTTACAATTTCAAATCTAGATTTGGTGTCGAATTTCAATACATTCTTCCAACAATCTAAAGTGACACGGTGAAAATGGGATTTTAAAAATAATCAAATTAAGACTATAATAATTCATGTCATAATTTTATATCTTTGGATGTGACAGGCTTTTACAGAGGCCCGGATTAAGAAGATGTTGGAAATGAAGTAAGCTTTTCTCCCATGAAACATCAAACCTTTACCTTTCATCTCAAGAACAAATTTTTATTTATCACAATGAAGAAAGTAGGAACTACCTTAGACGAATGAATTGAAAGCCATAAAAATATTGAGATAATATGAAATTAGAATTGAAATAAGAGGACTCTCCCAATTTTCCACATACCGGCAACGTACAGTCGTCACAGGCAGGAAGCCTGCGGAGCGTTACCCCTCACCAAAATGAATAATTATCTTTCCTTTTGATATAGTTATCCTAACTCTCATAATTATTATCATTATGATTGTTCATCACTTCAACTATCATTATTTGAGTAGTACCTTCTTTCTTCATGCCCGCTCGGAAGCACTTCTTTAGTCTGCAGTATCGGCACTGGTTCCTCTTGTCTTTGTCCACCACGCAGCTCCTAGCAAAACGACAGGTGTATTGGTGGTTCTTACGGACGCTCCTTCGGAAGAAACCCTTGCAGCCATCGCAGCTTGCTGCCCCATAGTGCTTCCCTGTCGCTCTGTCACCGCATATTGAACATTGTGATGGCTGTCCGTTTATGTCGTTTTCTGTGAGAAGACAAGAAAAAAGAGAAGTGGTCAGCTTGCGTAGAAGCGCTGTGCAAGATTCTCTGAAAAGAAGCTAACAGCGATTGCAGCTTGCCGCCCCGTAGTACTTCCCTGTTGCTCTGTCACCGCATATTTAACATTGTGACGGCTGTCCGTTTATTTCAATTTCTGTGGGAAGGTAAGAAAAAGGGAAATGGTCAGTTTGTGCAGAAGCCTAATGCAAGATTCTCTGAAGAAAAGCTTTGCAGCCATCGCAACTCCCCCATAGGACAGCTGTCCTTGTATATAATTATCTGTTATAGAAAGAAAAAGAGACAATCAGTATATTTTACTGAAGTCTACAAGAGAAACTTTAGTACTCTCCTATCGCTCTATCATCAAACAAAGCTCAATGCCACATAGAGCTTCTCGATTACTCTGTCGCCACATAGCTTCGTGATGGTGCAGTTGTCCATTTATATCATTACCTCTAGGAGAAAAAAGAAAAGAAATTATTCTGTATATTCCCCAAAGAAATCTTTGTAGCTATTAGAAGTGTTGATTACTGAACTTAAAATAGTTTCCTAGTTAAGAAAGATGTCTACACATTCATTTATTTCTTTGCATTTTGGTAAAATCATGCAAGCTTAAGAGTGATTACAAATATAATACAGAAGATAAATTATTTTCAGCACCACTCTCACTTTATTCCTGTTTCTCTGTGAGTCTTTTTAACAAGTTAAGAAATTTTCAATACTATGTCGCTTATCTTTAACTTCAACTTTCTTGCAACATCATCCTTGATCTCCATCGCTTCGTTTCAACAATCCGCCAAGTCAAGTACAAATATCTCATACCAACCACTAACTAAACATGGACACCAAGACTTAACCGCCACGACAATACTTCAAGGTTTGCACACATAGGCTATAAGGACATCTATATGACCCAGTCCGACATATAGCAAACTGTGTAGTACCAAAGCAAACAGGCCAACTTTGCAGAGCCAACATGAGCAGAATTCTCAAGGGTTGTTTGTATGTGATAAGAAAGGTGGAATAAAAAGAAGGGCAATTCTATTGGGTATATATATATCGAAGTAACAAATTTAGTTTCGGAAGGATTTGGAAAATCTTATATTTGACTGATCTAATTCTAATTTTCTAAGCTTCATTGTTTGTGCATACTTGCCAACAAAATTAAAAAAAAAATATAAAATATCAATGTATCACTCCTTTCCTTAATTGAAATCCAAATCTTTAGAAGGGGAATCTGCCTTTTAACACGTAACTACAAAATTGTGCAATTCAGTGCAAAAGGAAATATATAAATAGATCAGAGTCACAGATTTACTGAGACTTTCATCTGTATGAAAGAAAAAGTATATCCGAATGATTCTCTCCTATCAGTAAAAATGAGCACTTTGCTAATCTCCCATATTGACTGATTATTTTTAAAATACTTGTCAACATTGAATTCCTCTTCAGCCGTTTAAATTGGCAACAAAAGAGTAATTCTCAATCGATTCAAATGCAGGAAACTCTAGACCAGGGGGGTGTTTTATCAAGATTTGTCGCAGAGACAATTAGTCAGCACTGACAAATTCCTTGATTGTGATTGGATTAAAAGCACTATCGCTGACAGTTGCTATGGGAACTGTCGGAAAATTACTCCTTGTCGCTGCGACAAATCTTGATGAAACACCTCCAGGGCTGCTCTAGACCAATATAGAATAACTGTACGACAAAACCTCTGTGGAAAAATTAGAATTGTTGGAAATATCTGCCACTTTGCTTTGACATTATCAGACTTTATGATGAAATCATTAGTAAACCTTTCCAAATGCAAAATATACGATGAGCAATCATGTTAATAATTAACATTTCCACAAACTTTATAAAAAAGTACACTGAATGCCTGAAACTTTTCCATGAATGGCAACAAAAAGAGGTCAGAAACAGGATGTTATCAGGCTGCCTGTTTTGGAGCCTTCTCAAACATGATGCACACCTGATGACAAATTTGTTGTGATGAATTATTTTAAGTAATTGAATTTATAGCTTTGAATAGATTCTAATCATTTTAATAGAATGACAGGTAATTCACATTTCCACAAATTTGATAAAAATTACACTATTGCAACAGAAACAAAGGTAAGAATTGGAATGCTTTCTGGCTGCCTGTTTTGGAGGCTTCTCAAACAAGATATACACCTGATAACAAATTTGTTGTGACGAATGACTATGATTTCAAGTAATTTAATATTTAGGTTTGAATAGATTCCAATAATTCTAACAGAATAATGATTAAGGTGTAGTATACTAAGGCTGAGTAAATGTATTGGGGTAGCTCTCCACAGACCAATCCTATTAAAATAAAACCCTCATTTCTCATTCCCAAATTTTTTATTGTTTTAACTTTCAGATCTACTTTGATTTTTAAATCTCTTCCAAGTCATTTTTTTTTCAACATGAAACATGCTAAAAAAATTAATAATAAACAAAGAATTCCTAACTGACCACCACAAACTTTGAAGAATATCTTTCTTTAGCAACCAAGCACTATTTTTTAGGTGCCGAAGCAAACTAGGATTAGGACATTTTTGTTCAATATAATACTCCTGTGCAAAAATTCCTGATGATCTTTAACATAGTGAGGACCCACACGCCACAATGATCCTCAGTCGAACAGGTACACACAATCGAACCTCAATACAAAAAGATGCAAAATCATCTATCAAACACGAAAAAAAAAATTATACCGCGTTGAGTTATCTGGGAAACGAAAATGTACTGGTGTAGAGAATACATAGCACGGGTGACCCATTTCGTCTCATTGTGCTTGTCTAACAAAACAACGCATCAAATGCGAGCGAACAATAAAGTTGTTTGGATGAGTGACTGAGAAGTGTAGTCACATTGAAGTTCATAGTCAACTGAATGAACTTGCAGGTATTCTAAAAGCTGGTGGTTCGATATGGTGCATAGACTATATGGGGAATGGGGTAGACAATCGAGAAGATAGGACTTGTATGTAGTTTGCAATACAGATGGAAGAGATCGAGGGAAAATGGTACTGTGGTCTTTTCAAGCCTTGGTTTAGGGGCAGATTGCAAATTTAAATCCTCCCCAGAAATACTCCAATGAGTGAATGAGCTTTGTATTCACAAAGTTCAGATTTAAGGGAAGGAATTTGCAGGTATTCTGTAAGGCTGGTGGTTCGATATGGTGCATAGACTATGGGGAACAGGCTAGACAGTCAAGAAGATAGTACTCAAATATAAATACGTTCAGTATGTAATATAGATGGAGGGGGTCGAGGGGAAATGGTACTGTGGTCTTTTCAAGCCTTCGTTTAGGGGCAGATTACAATTTTAAATCCTCCTCAGAAATGCCCCTCTGAGTGAATGAGATTTGCAGTCGGAATCTGAAGCTCAGATTCAAGCAAATAAACTTGCAGGGATTTTCGAAAGCTAGATGTTCGATGTCTAGCATAATGTAAAGATTGCCCATTCTGTAAAGGCTAGACAGTCCATTGAAAATAAGAATCGTAGCTTTAATACAAAATAGACACAATTGACGGGAAATGGTACTATGGTTTTCCCAAGCAGCCTATAAGGGACTGGTTGCCAATCTCGTTCCAGTCTAGAAATACTTGTATGATTGAGTGAATGAGATTTGTAGTCACAATATGGATTTCAGGTTCAATTGAATGAACTTGCCGAATAAGGGCTACAAAAGTTTGTGGTTCGATAACAAGCACATATGCTAGGAAAGAGTGTATAGCTTAGATGGGGAATGGGCTCTACAGTAAGTGGTAAATGTGAATCGTAGCTTACAATATATATAAAAATGGTGATGGGGAAGTGCTTTTGTGGTTTGTCCAAGCAATGGTTTTGAGACGGATTGCCAATCTTGTTCCCTTCTATAAATGTTTGAATCAGTAAATGAGAATTATATTCACAATAAAAAGTTAAGATTCAACTATTTTGTTGGGAGGTAGGTTATACAAATATTTCATTAATAAAGCATCAACGTTTAGTGCCAAGGCCGACAAATAAGGGCTACAATTTTGACCTCTGCAAACAAAGCTTTCTTGTAAGCCAAATCGAAATGTATTTTATTGAGCAAATCTTAAATGACCCAGCTATTATCTTTTGTTTGGAATACATGCTATAGCAGAAATTTGAAAGAAATTTCCAGTCTCTAGCTTGCCAGCTACTCAGGAACGCCCCCAATTTAAAGTATTAACTAGAAACAGAGGGCTATTCTGTTGCTGCCATGCCCCCTTCACCACTCATCGATCCTGCCACGCCCCCCTTCTCCATCCCTCCAACCTGCTATGCCCCCTTCACCAACCATCCAACCTGCCATGCCCCCTTCTCCACCCATCCAGCCTACCATGCCTACTTTTCCACCCATCCAACCCTCCATGCCCCTTCTTCATCTATCCAATTTCCCATGCCCACTTCTCCACCCATCCAACCTGCCACGCCCCCTTCACCATCCATGTAACCTGCTACGCCCCCTTTTCCATCCATCCAACCTGCCACGCCCCCATCACCATCCATCTAACCTTCTAAACCCAATTCTCCACCCATCCAACCTGCCACGCCCCCTTCTCCACTCATCCAACCTGCCACGCCCCCTTCTCCACTCATCCAACCTGCCACGCCCTCTTCTCCACTCATCCAACCTGCCACGCCCCCTTCTCCACCCATTAAAGCTGCCATGCCCACCTATCCAACCTGCCACGCCCGCCTTCTCAACCCATCCAACCTGCCACGCCCCCTTCACCACTCATCCAACCTGCCACGCCCCCTTCACCACCCATCCAACCTGCCACGCCCCCTTCACCACTCATCCAACCTGCCACGCCCCCTTCTCACCCATCCAACCTGCTCTATTCCCTTCTCCCCAATCAACCCTGTCCTATCCCTTTATCCACCCTTCCAACCTGCCCAAACCCTTTCCCATCCATCCTGCCCCATCCTTATCCACCCAACCCATCTTCACCCATCCAGGTATCCAACCTATTGGAGGTGCCGTAGTGTAGTGGTCGTGACTCTCGCCTTTCAACTAGAGGGTCGTAGGTTCGAATCCTACCCATGGCGTCAATTTCCTTCAGCAAGAAATTCATCCACATTGTGCTGCACTCAACCCAGGTGAGGTGAATGGGTACCTGGCAGGAATATTTATTCTTTGAAATGCCAAGTGCGCCGTGAATGGCTGCCGGGCTAAAGCCAGGGTAATAATAATGTAAAGCGCCTTGAGCACTCAGCAGAGTGGATACGTGCGCTATATAAATTGCATCTATTATTATTATTATTTTCCACCCTGCCCGACTCATCTCCTCCCAAACACATTTCCCTGCCCCCTTCTCTACCCAAACACCCCACCCCTTCTCAACCCATTCACTGTGCTGCTAGTCAACTCTACATGAATACTATCATGAATTTAATATGCGACCATCATGATCAGATTTTGTTCCCAAATTCTGTCAAGAAACGCACTTCCTGTACAAGACAATATTTTAGCATTCATAAATTTTAGCAAAATAACTTCATTTCAGACCTAGTCACACAATAATTGTTATTTTCACATTTTGAAAGATTATTGTACACAAATCTGTGGGCATCGTATTAAGTGAAAATTTTAGCGAATTCATGGTCACAAAATTCGCGAAAATAAAACTCTGTGTAAATTTCAGCTTATACGGTAATCTTGATATTTCTTGTAGTGTAACAGGTAGTTTCTACAAAAGATGTCTGTTGCTATTCAGGTATTCTGTTAATGTAAATGATCCTAATGAGGTAGTATTCTTTCTGATAACTGTAACATGAATCTGTTTGGCAATCTTTCAGCTCAAGCCACATGCAGAGAACACCTTCTCCATTACACCACCACCTGATCAGGTCCAAACAATGGCCAGTTCTTTCCTGTTTGGGATTATGTATCCATGCTCAGAAGTATGCTCTACATTAGGTGATTTGCATTGTGAATTTTGCAACCAGCGTTGTGTTTCATAAAGCTGTGCACATATCTAGGCATGACTGTATGAACGACTGGTGATCCTTCCTTTGGTGCGATTCAGCGCAAGGAGTTATCATTGAGTGCGAAAAAGGATCACCAGTTGATCGTACACACATCCAAGGGCGGTGTTTCACCAAGTTATGAAAGACTTTTGAGAATGATTTTACGCACAACTGGTATCAGTAATATGTAATACACTTAATACACTGGTTAACGTACTCCAGTCTTTCTTAGTACGTAATTTTACAAACGATTTGGTGAAATACGGCCCAGGACCCCATATCATAAAGGCTTGCGATTAATCATAAGTTTGAAAGAGCATCCTGATTGTAACTGTTAAGTCTATTGAACAAAATATGTATGCAACAAAAATCTTGATTGGCCAATTTTATTATGGATAAATCCAAAAACTTTATGATCTAGGACCAGGTCATGAAATTTTGAAAATCGGAATGTGAAGTTCATGACCTGACATGCTTAGTTTGCGACCATAGGACCAGAATTTTGCATCCTCAGACCCGGGAGATGCTTGTGATTAATCTTGGATCAAAATGGCGAAGTAACATCTTTGTAACATGCGTATTTGTTAAATAGACTATGACCAGTATAAATCAAAAGTGCTCTTTCAAATTAGCGATTAAGATTTCAAACCTTTATCTTACTTGGCTCAAAGGTCACAAAATTTACGATGAACTCTGCCTGTTTTTGATGAACTCTGCCTGTTTTTGATTTACTTTTGGGCCACCATATATCACCATTTTCATTTTCACCATCACACCATATATCTTCTTATTTACTTTCAAATCAAAGGGATCATTCACAATTCTTTTAATGAAGTTTGGTTTAAAATGTTAAAAAGAGAAACAGATCCAGCCAGGTTTGATAGAAATTAGCACCGTTCCCAGAAATAGGGCATCATGATTATATAAGCAGACCATGTTCTTAATCAATTTCATATAAAATTTCTGTATTGCGCAGACAGTGATACCATGGACTCCTAGGTCCATAGTGATACTGATGTCTACCATGTAGAGTAACAATAGACAAGGAATTAAACATGAAATCTTAATGCTTTTTAGACGCGATTTGTTTGAAAATAAGTCCAGGAGACTCATGTTTCACAGAGGGAGAGCCAACCTGGGGCCAAAAGTGTACCAAAATACTGACTTGTTGGAATTCAATAGGATTCTAGCTGATTGCGATTCTTGCACGCTGTCTGCATTCATTGTATACCGCATTGTTAATGCATTGTACAATAAATATCTGACTACAAATGAACCTGGTGTATTTTGTTCATATGCAGTTGAACTTATTGCAATGTAATGTAATGTATGGTCTGGCACAATGCTTGAATCTGGGTATGACAACCTGTTCATGAGCATACTTCATGACAGGCTCACACACCAAAATATATCATAAGGAGAAAATACAATTTTACGAAACGTTATGCTACAATGGTTGTTCTACCCAATTATGCTCTTGAAAAATGGTAAATACATTACTTTGGATAAAATCTATAAATAAACTAATGTGCAAAAAGTGAGCCCTCTATTATGTTACAAAATATAAGTAGCTGAATGAATGAATGAAAATCATTAATGCAGAAAGAACTAAAAAGAGATCGTTCCAAATTTCAGTTTCAAAATTTTCTTTCAAAATTTTGCAGATTTCATAATTAATGGAAAAACAAATTCATAAATGGAGACCATTTGAGAAAACCATTTCCGTCATATAGACAATTTTACAAACATCATTAAAATGGCCAAAAATAAGGAGGATTGAGTCATAGAATGTTAAGCCATATGTTTACAAATATACATTTATATGGAATAAGCATTATATCATTAGACAATTGCATTTTGACCTTTTAAAAGTGCTTAGATTTAAAAAAAAAAAATTGGTTCATAAATTAATTGCAAATAAGCCATTCATATTTTTTTTATCAGTTTCATATCTTATATTGAAAGAAGCAATAAAAATATGCCTCAATTACATACAATTGCTTTTTGTCGTACATACATGTACATGGTGGATTTCAATTCCCAAATGTCCATCAAAAACTAAAAATATATGAGCGTGAGACACAAGCATAATTTTGATATTTGTCAAGCTGTTCAAAACCCACTGTGAATCATTAACCCAGAGCTTAATTGTTATCTGTCAACTCTCGGCTAATTTACAATCAATGCATACCTGAATTAATGCAGTTACGAATTAAAGCATTAGCCTGATAGACTGCTTTATTTTTTTGGCCACTTAGGCACATTTGTCAATCATAAAGATGTAGTCAGAATACTAAAGTTTTATCTAGATACATTAATTAAAAGAGAATTCTTCAATAAAAAATATATAAGTTTATTTAACAATATAACTATATTGTTTCTAAGCGCTCTGTGCATTATTTCCCTACTATATAGCAAGGCTAGCATATGGCGCTTACTGCATTCAAGGAATAGCTTTCTACCATTACCATTCACCTCTCCTGGGTTGAGTGCAGCACAATGTAGATACATCTAATGCCATAGGAAACTAACGCCATGCTCAGGTTTCAAACCTACGACCCTCTAATTGAAAGGCGAGCATCAGAACCACTGTACATCACAATGCCTCCACAAGCTGTGCATCATTTTAATTGGTATTACACACTTTACATAAGGCAAAAACACATAAACTCTGCAAGCATTCCAGAAAGAGTGGTGGTGATTCCTCAATCGAAATATGATATTGATCCATTTTTGATAAATTCATATACACAGTTAAGGAGGAGTTATCCATGTACGGTATGACATCACATATTAAGCCAAAGTTGCCAATTCAATAATACCTACTACATGTAGTGGGGTAAATGCAAACATGGGAAATTCCTAACTTTTGAACATATTATCTGATTTTGCTCAAATATTCACAGATGTCATGGTGATATCACGGTGAAGTTCCATTTTAAATGATCAAATCCCCATACTGGCACCCTATATTTGTATCATTCTGATTAAAAATGAAATTTAAAAGTATGTAATTTCAACAAGACAATCAGCTGTTAGTGTCCAAGACAACAGGAACATATATATTTCACATCCGTTTGCCAGCACAATGATATTTCCAACAGGAAACCGCAAAAATGTTTTCTTTCCCTGTAGATATTGGAGTATGAATAAATAATAGGCTTAAATTGTAGTATAAATGCTAAGAGATCTTCGCGAGTCAATCTGGGTAAAAAAAATATTCAATTGGTCATTTCCTTATCATAGATTTATTGTATCAGTTACAGGTATAAATTGGTTTCAGGAGAGATGGCGCTTCAGATATTAAATAACTTTGTCATTTTGCTTATGGTTAAGATTCTGCTAGGATTTAAAGCTCAAGCTCTTTTTTACTTCATTTAATAACTTCTGAGCTGCAGTAAAATGTTTACATAATTATGCAGTTTTTCAATATAAAGTATGTTCAAACCCTTTTTTTGCATATAATTGACCTAGAAATTGAAAAAATATTTAGTTGTAAAAATGTTGAATTCTTAAAAACTGATTGATTCTCATGATTTATCAAAAGAAGACTATAAGAAGATAAGTTCACACCATGCGGCACAGTGAAACGAGGGAACGGACACACAAAAGAACATGCATGCATTCTAAAAAAGCTTGCATGAAGCCTAATTTGATTGTATGGAGCCTAGCTGATCATGAATGAGCCATTTCATCTGCTTCTAAAACTCCCTAAACTAGTTAGTAATCCACATCATGGCGGATAAAGTTATTTGGGGGTAATTCTATGCCCTATGTAAGTCTAGACAATATAAAGATTATATTTTTAACCTCAGATAACCTTTACCAATATCTTATGACAACAATGTACACATTCTTATAAAGCAAGCTTTCTATGAAACAAGAACGTCACATTTTTTTCAAAAGTCATCCTCTTTTTCTATTATGTCTTCAATTGCCATGTTTTATTGCATCCAGTCAACTTTACTCACAGATCTGTATTAATGTCAAGTCTTGATAACAAAATCAAATCCTACTGGGTATCTTTGTACTAGTTTTCGCAGACTAAATATGACTGCAAATATTACACAGCAAACACTGCCTACGCCCCCTTTTCTTATCAGTTAAGTACTACATCAATCATATTTATTCTATTTTCCTTTTCAGTTGAATTTCCCATTGCGTTTTCAACTATGTATACCTATCGTTCATTGTGCTATTGTATGGTGCCGTGTACATCCTAGTGCCATACTTGCATTTGGAAGTGCAAATTTGGCATGATAGCTCTACTTTTCTTTTCACCTATGCAGTATGCAACTGGTCTATTAATTTGATTTCAAATATTTCTTTCATTTATTAATGTACAGTGTGTGCATATCATACACTTTAATTATACAGACCAGCAATCCATAAAATGATGCATGAATAAAAGTTCATTTTACGGGTTTCATTTTATGCGGCAATAATTTTTTTTCTTATAAATGAGGTTTTATGTTTCTATAATCATAATTAGGGGTAAACTGGTGTGAATCCTTCTCCTTTATCCAGTCAGAGAAGATTGGAAAAAGTTAGTTGAAAAATCGGGAATAAATATCTGTCATCGACATACAGCCAATAACACACAAGATATTCAATTTTGATGGGAAGTCATTTGCATTGTACAAGAGAGCATGTTGCTGTTAAAAGGAAACTAACCCCTGGAATTATTGTGCTATCATTGACTGAAGAAAAACCAGATGAACAAACTGTGAAAATCTTGGCAAAATCGGACAATCCTTTCAAGAGTTATGAATTTTCAAATTCGTAAGGATATCACGATCCTTACCACTGATGGAGATCCATGCAATCGGCAACTTTGATGAAATCTGTGATGTCACGTCAGACAACTCTTTATTCATTCTGTATACCAAATTTCAAATTTTCTTTATTTTGTCAGAAGAGTCAATAAATTTTTCATTTTCTGCTTGAGTATATCACACATTTATCATTTCTGCATGAACTTTTGAAAGAATCATGTTGAACCCTTATTGAAAATTTTACATAAATCCATTTTTATAAAGCTTATAATAGAAAATGAATGAGGAGTTGTATGCTTATACGTCATAGATTTTGCCAAAACCTCTGCAGAGCACACAGATCCCCATCAGTGGCTGGGATCGTAATATCACTGAGATTAGAAAATTCATATCTTTTAAACTGATTGTCTGATTTTGCTCAAATATTCAGTTTGTTCATCATATTTTTCTTCATTCACTGAAAGCACGTCAATGCCAGGCGTTGGTTCCCTTGTAACTATGGTGGGTTTCAAATTTCTGAACACATTTTTCCAAACCAACATTAGGGGTTTTGAGCATGATGTCAAGGCTATATGTGAGAATAAATGCAGCTATTCAAAAGGAATAATTTCTTTTTGTTCATGATTTGACAATATGTTAAATGATGCATGAGTGGCAATAAAAAATTTCCAGTTGAAATCCCTCCTCAACCATTCCCATGCAACACAAAGATAAGCCCTATGGGGCCACATGAATTTGTGTGTTGAACTTCATATCGGAAAAACAAGCATGAATATATCTCACCTTGCCCCCCCCCCCCTCACAATGATAGAGAACGAACAATAGGATTACAGGTACATTTGAACATACCCAAACTGTTAAAATAGTGTGCCATGTTTTCTGTATGTCTTTCACACATAGTATTACCCCGTTTAGTACATCTGGCAAAATCGTCCACTAGCATTTCAAGAATTTGATACTTCGAATCCATTCATCCTACATGGTTTGTAAATTTCTTACTTAACAGGGAGCTACAAACCCACTTGCCCGCATGCCGGCATGCCCGGGGCGACCTAATTTAGCTGTTGGGCAAGTATATGAAATTGTCACTAGCTCGATTGGGCAAGAAAATTGAGTTTTATACAAGAAGCATCGGCCATCAATTTTGGGCAAGAGAAGATGTGTTTGGGCAAGTGATTTAAAAACTTAGTTGCCGGACTGGGCAAGTGGCGAAAAATAATAAATTTAGGGTGGGGTTTGAACAAAAAAACTTCTGACTTCAGGGAAAGAGCCAGAACCATGCTATGCTTCCAAATATTTTAGGTGAGTATTTTAGCAGATTTTAATTTTCATCCTTTGAATGATAATATGCAAGTCTAATCTAAGGGGGTATTGTTCAAAATCAACTGCAACTTTGCAAATTTTAATGCCCATTTTCATTCGCGCACGGTATGCGCATTTAACAAGATACGCATGAAACAAATATTTTGATTGGCACATTCCGATCAACTGCAACTTTTGAACAACACCCCCTAAGAGCATCATAAATGAGAGAATATTACAGAGACACCAGGAGAGTATAATTAATTAAAATAAAAACCCATAAGAATGTCAGCATATACAGCAATGCAGCTTCCTATAGAACAGGTATATACTAGGTCAGACTACAACAGTAGCGGGATACCTGTGCATGACTTCATCTAAGAGGCCAACATTCAATGACTTTCTGGTTAAAAAAAAATCCTCAAAGTTGGACTTTCAACTTGAAACTCATACTTCGCAACAGGTGGCAATTAAACACCTTTTCATGAATGGCATACAAAAATCGAACTTCCTCCATTCACAAAAAAAAAATTGGACTTCATCATCATGAATGCTTTCATATTCACACAGGTTGGGTGGACCGTCAAATATTTAGACTCGTGTGGGTTTTATTTCGACATGCTGTTTTGTTTTTATGTCAGATTGGACTATGAAACTACGACAGAAGCCAAGAGAAGCTAGAGAAGTAATAATATAATGGGAGTAAAGGAAATGGTGGGATGCGAACCTATGGACTTCAGACTGGAAGTCTGTGCTCTGGCAGTCAGGCTTGAAAGCTCTAAAGCACACAAGATCGGAATTACACGCCATGAGAACAAAAAAGTTTCAATGTTTGTAAATTTTGACAAAGGGTTGTTCTTTGAAATGCAGAGGACTACTGTTTTAGTGGACTCTGGAGTTTGCAAAGGCACTAGGTGTAAAGATAGTGATTTGGACTTCAGTCAGACGGAACAGGGAATTCCCGTTCAGAATAAAGGAACAGCGAGTCATCTGTGCGATGCAATCTGGAACAGTTTGTGCAAAGACCATGACCACAAGGACCAGTCAACATCTAAAATTTACAGGAAAATGGAATCTGAGAATTAATGCACAGTGAATTTAAAAAGCTGAAAATATTTTAATCTACATGCTGTTTTCAGATTGGACTATGAAACTATGACAGAAGCCAAGAGAAGCTAGAGAAGTAATAATATAATGGGAATAAAGGAAATAGTGGGATGCGAACCTATGGACTTCAGACTGGAAGTCTGTGCTGTAGCAGTCGGACTTGAAAGCTCTAAAGCACACAAGATCGGAATGGGGAGAACAAAAAGTTTCAATGTTTGTAAATTTTGACAAAGGGCTGTTCTTTGAAATGCAGAGGACTACTGTTTTAGTGGACTCTGGAGTTTGGAATGGTTGTGTGTCAAGGTGTAAAGGTAGTAACTGAAATTCTGTTCCATAGTATTCAGACTTGAAAGCCCAGAAGCATACAAGATCGGAATTATACACTCCATGAGAACAAAAAAGTTTCAATGTTTGTAAATTTTGACAAAGGGTTGTTCTTTGAAATGCAGAGGACTACTGTTTTATTGGACTCTGGAGTTTGTAAAGGCACTAGGTGTAAAGGTAGTGATGTGGACTTCAGTCAGACGGAACAGGGAATTCCCGTTCAGAATAAAGGAACAGCAAGTCAACTGTGCGATGAAATCTGGAACAGTTGTGCAAAGACCATATAAAGACCGCAAGGACCAGTCAACATCTAAAATTTACAGGAAAATGGAATCTGAGAATTAATGCACAGTGAATTTAAAAAGCTGAAAATATTTTAATCTACATGTTGTTTTCAGATTGGACTATGAAACTATGACAGAAGCCAAGAGAAGCTTGAGAAGTAATAATATAATGGGAATAAAGGAAATGATTGAAATGGGAACAAAAAAAAGTTTCAATGTTTGTAAATTTTGACAAAGGGTTGTTCTTTGAAATGCAGAGGACTACTGTTTTAGTGGACTATGGAGTTTGTAAAGGCAAGAGGTGTAAAGGTAGTGATGTGGACTTCAGTCAGACGGAACAGGGAATTCCCGTTCAGAATAAAGGATTTAAGAATCATCTGTGCGATGTATTCTGGAACATAGTGTGCAAAGGCCATACAAAGACCGCAAGGACCAGTCAACATCTAAAATTTACAGGAAAATGGAATCTGAGAATTAATGCACAGTGAATTCAAAAAGCTGTTCAAAAGGATTTGGAACAGGGGTATCTTTACAGCATAGGACCTATCAAAGCAAAATTTGTATGATCAACTGTGAACAATTTTGGAACTGTACGTTGGAGCATATGACAATCAAAGAATATCAACAAGGCAGTACCTGCACCAAATGACCTACCAAAATCTAAAAATAACAGGAAACCAGAATCGGCGAGTAAATGCACTATGAATTTAAAAAGCTGAAACAGTATTCTATAAGATGGATCAAGAAATTCCCTCAGCAACACATGTGATTCATTGCAATCAGCGAGTCCTGAAACTGTCCATTGAGCAAAAAAAGATATCAACAAGGGAAAGACAGAAAGTGTGCACACCAATCAGCATCACAAAATAACAGCGAAGCAGAATCGAAGAGTAAATGCATAATGAAATTTAAAAAAAAAATGATAAGGTATTTCAATTTTCGGCGAGATGAGAACAGAGATTGCCTAACAGCAGCAGAACCTGAACAAATTAAAACACATAGCAACGTAAAGAGCTTTGAAATGGAACATTGTTACATAGGATATCAAGAAAGAAGAAATTACCAACACCTAAAAACCTAAACAACAGACAGCATCTCAAATTCAAGAACAGTTGGAAATCCACCTATTTATTGGCCTAGAAGTAGCAACAAAAATGGCAAATTCTCATAGCACTTTTTGGATGAGGCTCAAAGCATTTTACTCTTATTACCCTGGCTTGAGTATTATCTGACAGCCACTAATACGGCGACTTAGCTAAATCAAGGATGACAATCCTGTGAAATACATGTACCCATTTACTTCATCTGGGTAGAGTGTAACATAATGTCAGTGAACTTCTTGCTGAAGGAAATAAACGCCATGGGTGAGATTCAAACTGCCATCCTAGGTTGAAAGGAGGCACCATAGTGAAGTGGTTCTGACTCTCGCCGTTCAACCAGCGGGTCCTAGTTCAAATGCCACCCATGGTGTCAATTTCGTTCGGCTAGAAATTAATTCACATTGTGTTGCACTCAACCCAGGTGAGGTAAATGGGTACCTGGCAGGATTATTTATTCCTTGAAATGCCAAGTGCGCTGGTGTACGCTAGGCAAAATATGCATCCATTATATCATTATTATATGAGTAAATGCAGGAGTCAGAAACATTATACTAATGCAACTCAACAAATTGCACAAAATTGATTGGAGAACATATGGCGCAAGAGACAGGGGAACTTCACTGCCATAAACCTTTCACCTTCTCGATAAGAGGAAGGAATGCATATTTTGTGACGGAAATTAACAGTTTGGCTATATGACAGATTGCCAATAAACAAACTAAAGCATTCTGCAACATAATAAGCCTAAAGTGAAACTTGATGTTGCACAAGTTGAATATAACCCTATTTACATGTATTTTTTTTTGTATCTAAAATATGATAATATCACAAAAAGTGTCATAATTTTTACAGGTTAGTTATCTCTTTCAGTTCTCATGTACTTCACTTGAGGTATTCTTATGTTTAATAAATTAGGTCTAAGAATTTTATTTCTTTATGTCATTTGTGATGTTTCTATCTCTTATATTGTGTTTTGCAATATTTTCCTTAATTTAGTAGGCATATATTTTTTTCTGGATCAGCATTTGATAAGCCATGGGCCTTGAATAATTCCCTAATCTGCAATTATTTTTTTTATTGTATTATTACATTTGATGTTCAAATACTTTCTTCAATATCTATACAATTGTGTAATCGAAATCGAATCAAATTACTATTGCAGCAAATGTAGAATTTAACAATACTTTCTCTGTAGAAATTCCATCATAAAGCCTTGATTTATTACAGTAATAGCATCATAACCATAACATTTTTTTTTAATTTTTGGAAGATTAGTATAATTTTGGGTTTGAGAAAATCATTTCTAAATACATTTAGCTTATTAATAATCTAGCCATGATGTTTGAGTTTGTAATAAGCTCCTGCAAAGTTTGGTTAAACATTTATGGGCAAATATATTTATATGTGACTCACTTTATTGATAACATGGGATTAAACCATTAAATAGGCAGTGGATAATGTCTGACTGATTAAGTATTTTATCCATTATCTTGACAAATACAAATGAACCAACAATTAATCCTGAAGAGCCAGTTTGGTATAAAATCCATAAGTAAATACATAATTCAAAGATAGAATGGATTACATGCTCCATCTATGAATACTTAACTTACAATCCACTCTAAGGGTCTCACAGTTGTAGACTACATGCATGCAAGTCATGCGGAACATGGGTCATTTCATAGGTTGCGTTGACACAGATAGTGTGATATACTGGAGAGAAAAATGTTGGAAATTTCAGCCATCCTTAGATTTCCCTTTTTTGGGAAAAAATATTGAAAACTTATTGTAATTTTGAAAAAGACCTTTAAAATATTGTGTATGTAAAAGTTGTATCTGCCGTTAAAATTGAGAAATTTTTCTCAAAATATGTCAAAATAGTACAGTCAAAATATACATTCACATAGTGCCCAAACATGGAGGAATGACAAGTATTCTCAATCATTGAGGGAATAGGCCAGTTTAGATTTATGCATGTTTGTTGCCGATGAACGGAGTTACGAGATATTCATCGAACTGAATACCAAAAATTGGACTTCATATTTGTTTTCCAGTTTGCATATATTGTTTTTAACAACTACAGTCAAATATGCCTAAAGTCAGTCGAAAAAATTGCCTATATGCAAGTTGATGTGATTTTTTAAAAACAAATTACAGGAAACCTGTGTTATGTACTATGTACCTCTTCTATTCAAATTTCTCCCAAGTCTAAGATATTTTTGTGGTCCAAAGAGATTCAACTTTAATAGGTAAAGTTACCTTACGTCACAAACTCGAGGCTCTGTCACGTAACCACACAGGGTGTTTTGCTTACAAGCACATGTCTCAATGCCAAGTATACATGAATATGTGCCACTTTAGAATTGATCCCAGACTACCCACCATTAAAACTCTACCAAACTCGTTCATTCCACGGAGGCTGAGAACAGAGACTACTACAAGAATAGAGAACAATCATAAATAGTTAAACACTAACCAGACCCAATGGGTTGAGCAAACATGGCGTGGCGTGAAACCAAGAAATGGGGAAAAACATATGGGATGAGACACCAACGATGAGGGGATAGGGGACTCCGGAATCTACGGGTATATATTTTCCCCCTTTTCCAACAATCTTACATTCTGAGAACTTCTTAAAATGAATGAAGCTGAGGGAAATCTTAAAAATAATTTGATTTGATCTTACAATCCAAACAGTTTGTATTTTCAAACTTTTCATTTTACTTCTACATTGATGGTGTATTATTTCATTTCCTACCTACCAAAATGCTAATCTCTTACAAGCACTGTGCTTTAGAATTTCCCCTTTCCTTCCAAACAATATTTTTGAGCCAGACATACAGGCAAAGATCTCCAAAGAATTTTCATCTGAAGCAACCAAAAATGTGTCCCATTAATTATTATTGAGGTCAATATTGCTCTTGTAGATGTACAAGATACCTCAAACATTCTACTTACATATGATAATGATAACAACAAGAGTAAATAAAAATCATTTAATAGTTATGTACTTCATAAAGTGCTGATAATCAGGAGACTGAGATCTAGGCACTTTTGCATTATTATCACACTGGCTCTTTGGCCCAGTGCCACAAGCATGCAAGCATTTCAAGAAATATATTTTCCTGCCATGCACCCATTCACTTTATGCATCACCTGGGTTATGTGCAGCATAATATGCATGGATTTCTAGCCATGGCTGGTCTCAAATTGAAAGAATCTTACTTTTTTGAAAAACAAATAGACAGTTTTAGAAACGTAGTTATGTGGTATTTCTTCAGCCTGTTAGCAACAATTGAACTGCGAAACTTGGAATCTAGTTTGCATACATAACTTGTTGCTACGTCGGGCAAGCTTTTGGGTTATCAAGAACAACATTAGTTTATAAAGTACGCATAAAGTTTGCATTATTAATAAACATGACCATAAACCAACATGCTTTCTGAATGTTATAGCTTTCACAATCAAACATAGGAACTTCTAGTTTCCAAGCAAGTTGTATTTATGGCTGAATTCACAGAAATTGTCCTCTTCAGCCCCTAACCCTTCATCCCTTGTCCTCCCTCCCGCCTTGCCACGCCCCTTCTTCAGCACTCAATGGGTCATAGACATGCTATCACGTAAGCCTCAATAGGTTGATTCAGGAACAATTAATCACTAAACGCACCGAATTAAGCAGGATCAGGTCACAAGTGTGTGCACAACAGGGGTGTTCGCACTACAAAATTAGAGTGATTTTGATCAAGATATGATGTTATTGAGGCAGCGTTCACACTAGAGAGGTGATTCAAATCACAAGACAAGATGACAAATTAAGCAAAACTACACTGTAAAATTCTAAGAAAACTATTAAAGTAAAGCAATATCAATGGATCAAAACAACCACTGCATACACGTACTTGCACAGTAAGATTCGCGTAATGTATGGTGCACTGTGGGATCAATAACATTGATGTTCAAATTGCTCGATTGTTCATAGTATGGTCGGCAGGGTGATATTTCTTGTAATTTCTAAACCACTAAACCACACTCTGAAGTGTGATTTGGTTCACAATACACATCACCAGAAAATGCACTACAAATTTTCAGCTTGATTTCTAAATAATCACACTCTGAAACGTGATTTGGATCATGATCAATATCACCAGAAAATCATGAATGCGCTATGAATTCTACGATCAATTTCTAAATAATCACAATCTGAAGTTTGATTTGGATGACAATCCATGTCACCAGAAAAATTGTGTCCGAAGAACGAATTACCACAATCCTGAAACATCTGTCGGGATCGCGGTAATTTGCCATTGTTCGAACGCCTCTACATGGAATATCTCGGTTGTCAAGCCGCATATAACACTAGATAAGAAATTAAGATTTTGCTCTCAAGCACAACTCAAAATATCATGGTACATTGGAAAGGATGTGAGAAACATACTCTATATAAAGTGACATGATGAATATAGGAAAGATCATATTACAAGTAATGCATGAACATTGCATGAAAAAGAAATGTGTTTTGGGAAGGATTTCATGAAGAATGTCTGAAAAATACACCAATGTCGTACATGAGTGTGAACCTAATCTTTTTACCTAATTATTTAGCAAATCCTCGAGCACGGAATTTCATGAAGATTTCAAAATTCATTTTTGTGAATAAAAGATAAAAGGAACAAAAAGTAGGGAAATTTCATGTTACCAAAAACAATTGTGCATTCCTTAATTTTCTTATTATGATGTATTCATCTTGAATACAAAACAAGTCTGAGCTATACATGAAATAATGTCATGGGGTAAGCAGATATCTGAGGAGAAAAGTGGAATGTACTATATCTGTAATAGTAACATAATTATTCTTCACAAAATACATGCAGAATTAATAATGGCATGATGAACTCAAGCAAAATTAAAACAAACACCAAAACTTTATTTACTTTTCTGGAAAAAAAGAAAAAAGTATGAATATTGGTAAGAATGCCAAGTTGTCTGACACTATGTTACAGATTCCGTCAAAAGTTTCCGAACGGGCAGATCCCAATCAGTATAAAACAGGGATTGTGATATTATTGAGACTTTGAAAATGAATACATTTTTGACAGATTATCCCATTTTGTTCAAACTTTCAAATCGTTCATCTAATATTTCTCCATCCATTGACAGCACAATAATTCCAGGGGTTGGTTCCCGTTTAACTCTTGGGTGGGAAGAGGCAAATAAAAAGGAATATCTCTCCTTAGAAAGAATGCGGGGAATAATTTTCCTGGTATCGCATCGCAACTTATTGTGCATTTTAACATGATTGCTACACAAAAGTTATTGTGCATAGCAACTTTTTCACATAGAACTGTAAAGTAGAGTGTTGAAAATGTTTTCTCAATGTCTAAAAGTGTGAATCAAACGTGAAAAGTGAAACTATTTCCCTGAAATGCCATGACAATTTTGGCAATGTAAATGTTTGAAGTTGTAGAAGACGTACTACTAGTGGCTAAATTGATACAATCTGTCAAGCGCTGGTGTTTTGACAGATAGGTCTAGGCAAATCACTAGAAATCTGACAGTTTTATCATCCAATATGGTCAATGTCCTAAGAGTACAAGTACATTGTACAATGTCCAAATTACATCTATGTCTGAGGAATGATTACCCTCATCTACCGTAGTATGAGAGGAAGTCAGCTAACCTTTGTATTGTTATTATTGAGGTAGTAATTAACCTTTGGGCCTGTTAAATTAGCCACCGACTTCCAAAGGTGGGAAAAAATGATGGGTTTTTACTTCTCACGGAAGCTTCTGTTGTGCTATTCATTCATAAGGCCTGAGAAAATGTTGTTCGGTTGTCCTCCATTGACCGACCCTCTGAAATAGTCTTGACCTGATTTCTTTTAAAACTTGTTATTCACATTGGGATATAAAATGAAATTCACAAGTATGCATATAAAATATGGCATTGAAAGAGTAGTTTAACATTGACATTTCTTGACCTTTTCTGGAAAATAATTGTGTTTTTTTTTTTTGGGGGGGGGGATCTGTTATGTCCTTAGGAGTTTTCAGTCCATTTTTTTTCATATAGAATGTAGCGAAAACTAAAAAAAGCAACATTACAATCAAGACTTTTTTGTACCGACAGACATCATTTAAAGAAAAAACAGCATTCTTGGGCAAGCAAACAATATTTTTCTTGGTCTCATACATGAAGTGGGGCTTCCAAGCGCTAGAATCTTTTTCCTGAATATTGTTGGTACTTTACTTTTAGAGGATGCATACATGCAGATCAGAGCACATTTGAAGTCCAAATACAACTGCCCTAATATAAAGTTAAGGACAAGTTTTTAATCATTTGGCATCACTATGGGCTCATAGGTTCATATGTTTGATGGAGAGAGAGGCATCATGCATCTTAAATTTCTGTAAAAAAAACTCATCGAATCAAAAACTTATACACATTCAACCCATTGACTACTGAATTCTGCAATTCCCGCAGACTTTCTATAGGGACTTCCCGGTTCCAGTGGTAAATTGGTTAATACATGCAGGCCTACAACTTTTTTTAGTAGAGTATATTGTTTAAAATGCAGGCAAACCGATATTGGACTTCTATAAAACTTTCAAGTTGACATTTTACATTGACCCAATTGCTTGAAATGTAATAGAAAGTATTTTCTGCCTCTGGAAAACAAAACCAGAATAATACTCTGAGACTTTTTTTTCATTAATTTGCCTGCATTGATACACTACCTAGGGAATCGATTTCTAATTTTGCTTTATATTGCAGAAATGCTGAGTTTTGTCAAATATGAATTGGATCATTTTAATAGGAATATCATAAATTATAATAAATTATAGAATAACAAGAAGAACAAGAAAAAGTAACTCAAATGTCTTTTTATGATGGAATGGCTTATGCGAAGGACTTGATACCAAAGATAGAAATAATATTCAACAGGGATTTAGAAGTATCAAGTATTAAATATGTCTGATATTTACTGCATATCAATGTATCTATGTTTAATATATTTATTTTACATGTTTTGACACAAAAACATAATGTATAATGGATGCAGGATAGATATACCACAAACATATAGTGCAAAGTAATTGAAGTTCCCAAAAGCGGTAATCTCCCGCCTAAATTGGTATTGTTGGCAGGTCTGATGTTATGAAAATAGGTCCAGTATTTTGAAAACGGTTTCCCAGAAGAGGTCTTTAACTTCACTACAATAACTAAATATTTTGAAACATTTAGAAATATCGAGGATTAAACAATGAAAGTGAAATAGAACATGAAAAGTAGTCACATACATTGCAGGAGTAGTCAAATTTACTGAACAAACGATCATAATGATTATAAGTGAAGTATTTTGAAATTGGTTTCCCAGAAAAGGTCTTCAAGTTTATAAATCATAATATATTTCATATTTTGAAACATTGAGTAAAGCAAGAATTAAAGAATGATAGTAAAATATCATGAAAATAGGCACAATCTTAGGAGGAGTGTTCAAATATGAAAGAAATCAGTGACAACAATATATAGGTATGGCAGAATACAGGTGTACATATATGAATTTAGAATTTTGCCCTGCATAATAGTGAAGATAGAAAGGATTTTTGAGCATCTTGATGAATGAGAGGATTTGTCCGTAAATACTCTGTTATAGCAATTCACTGAAAGAGACTATCGTAGCTGTTACTGGCGATATATAAGACTGAGGAACGGTATGATATGATAGCAATGGCGAAAGTGGAGACGGATGGATAGAAAAGAAGAATTACTCTATTTACAATTTCACACCACTGGATCATTAAAACTTAAATGAATGCACACATTTCCTTTTACGGTTTATAGAGCAGCTTTGCATCACAGAACAAAGAAGATGACAGTGAAGATGAGATGTGAAGACATATTTCAAAGAATTGTTGAGTACCTTGGAGACATATTTGATGGATGTACGGTGCAATAAATTATGAAGCTCGATCAATTCACAGATGTTTTTATTTCAGAACTTTAGAATTATATGCTGCATATTATAATAAAAGCTTGAAGTGGCATAAATGATGATACTTTATTGTGTCACAGAATGATGATGGTAGCGAAGATTAAACTGAAGACGTTCGTTACCTTGTCCATTAATGATCTTTCCCTGCCATAGCAACGCAGCAGGTGGCACACCTTTCTGATCTCCGGAGCCTGGGTATGAGAAAGGCTCGGCCATATCTGGTTCGAAAAACATAAATAAGACGTTCAAGGGGTGAAAGTCTAGGGACGAATGGTCTTTATCGAGAGGTCTCGACGACGATGATGATGGAGACAAAGGCCGCAAAAGGAAGGAATTTGGACCAATACGGGTTATTCCTGAAGCACTTTGCGGATGATAAGTGGGTACGATGTTCGGACCGAGACTTCAGACCCTACCCGATCAGCCAGCTGGGCGACTTAACAGGTAGCAAATTCCAGCCGCGGCATGTACATGTAAGTGCAGGAGCAGCAGACCACAACTTGTGATATCTCCCGCCTCCTACCTCGTAAAATTGAGGCTGTGATGTCACTGGTCATGTGATGCTTACGGCAAACATCGAACTTGCGGAGGGCGTTTGACCTCTATGATAAGAGAATATGGTTCTGACACACAAAAATGGCAATTTATGAAAATTAAGCAAACAAAAGATAACAGACTGAATATCCATATCCAGACCCTTAATGAATCTATTCGAGTGGTTATTTATCATCGTTCACATTCATATTTGAAGAAATATTTAGCCTATTTCATAATTCTCATAAAGTGACATACTAAATGCCTACATACATGTAATATAGAGTTGGACTGGAGATTTGTACCCAAAACACACAAAAAAAATATGTAGGTGATTCTTCTTGGTTATCAACCACCAATAAGATATCACCTTCTGCCATCATTTTCAAGGAATTAAAGCACATATGCCATTGTGTATGGTCCGCTCATATAAAGGCACGCGTAATAAAAAGGCACGCATTCAAAATGCGCGTTTTATCTATGGCAAATACGCGCTAGAAAAACTATGTTGCTTGTCTATGCATGGGACTAAGGAAGCTTTTGCGAACGTAATTTTTTGCTAATGCCGTCAAGAATTGGGCACAAAATCGTTAGTTTTCTTTAATTCCAATGATTCTATACTATTTCACATGAATCTCTAGAATTTTTATGACATTAGGAAGTAGAAAATATAGCAATAAAAGTTGATAATTATCGTTTATTTGATCGGCAAAAGAGCAGTGCGTGCCTTTAAATGTGTTTCAAAAACCACTACAGTTTGAAAGACGTTGTCAGAAACTGTTCCTCGTGGACGATTTTTCTGTTTTTTTCTGTTCAATATTTATATCTTCATAATCCTCAGAATATTCTCCTTCGAATGATACCAGATTCAGTGACTGAATAATATATTTTACTGTTCTATATTTGCTCAGAAATAAGGTGCGTGCCTTTATAGATTTCCATCATAAAGAGAAAGAAATCTATGGCTTCAAAAATATTTTCAAAGTGTATTCAAATATTGAAATTTCTGACAAACAAAAGGCTTGTAAATAAAAGTAAATTACGCCGAGCTGACAAGCAAAAGAACAGGTCCTCAGAGAACAAAAGAGATATGGTGGCCCCTGGTTTGTAGAGATAGCCCCTTCAGTATTGCCAATAGGGGACGCAGCCCCCTCACCCCCTAGATCCGCCTATTGGTTGGCATCTCTGCTTCTGCTTTCTTACTTTCAAATGCTGTGAAGCAACCGGAAGTAGAATTCAGTCACAAGAAGACATTTGGATAGTTTCTATGTCAACGCACTTTTGCTTTTTTAAGTGCCCCTCCCCCCAATCACAAAATATGTATGACTTGTTTTCACTTAAATGATAGATCCAAAAGGGACATCATAATGGAACATAATCTTGTATGTGCTTACTGACGCAATTTTATAGATATTGTTAATCTACATTATTTAGAAATCTCCGCTTGCATACTTGTATGTCTATGTAAACCATTTTGTGAATTGATCAAAACATCTGGGTCGGGTTTCATTAAGCTGTTTGTACTTGTAGTGATACGTACGACTCCAAAAACGACTGGTAACCCTTTCTTGCATTCAATGATAACCCCTGGTGCTGAATCGCATATGAGAAAGGTCACCAGTCGTTCCTAGTGTCGTTTCTAGATCTATGCACAGCTTTATGAAACACAACCCTGGGCGGTGTTTCACCAAGTCGTTCTTAAAGTTATGCACAACTTTAAGAAAGACTGGAGTACATTAATGAGTGTAATACGCATAAGATTCTCGCTCATTCAGCACAAGAACTTGATACCAGTCGTGCGTAAAGTCGTTCTTGAAGTCTTTCGTAATATGGTGAAATATCGACCAGGTGTATACCTGGCTGTTCACCGTACGCATTCATAGGTGCAACTCATCTTCGTGTCATCCCGATCATTTTACACCCGTTTACTTGTTCAAGAGCACTTAATCAGTCCTGCCCTCCTTTTGATGTTAACCCCAAAGTTAATCATTGTCTCTCCTCCCTCTTGTCTCTGATATCAAATCCAGTCATTATCTCTTGATTCCTCAAACAACTAAAGATGATTTGACTGGGCATTGATACCTAGCCTTTCTTCAAGGATTCAAAATCTAGTACTCCTAATCCCAAGCACTGTATGCAGTGCACAGTAGTTCTTCCATATTCAAACTTGCTCAGCATTGCTAGCAATCATATTCCAGATGCCCCGTAAGAAAAAGATTTACATATATCGTAAGACTATGAAAAATTATGAATTCAAATGATACAATCAATCTTGCCATCAATGGCAAATACTTAGTCCCATATACTAAATATGATTTATATCAATCACGTTCATCGGTTTTAATATATAAATGCAAAAAAAAAAGAGAGAGTGAATAATTGGGTTACATAGTTATAGAAATTTGGTCCTGCTACATTGACCGCCATTCCTAACTTCCTAACATTACACCTGTGCATAGCATGAAATCATAATCCTGATTATATAGAAATGAAGAAAACCGGTGGAAATATTCCTAACCAGTAACAATGAGAATGAGGTTAATGTTTCCAGGAGAATGAGTACATTGAAATATTTGACAAATGCATGTTTGAAATACTTTTCAACCAAGTCCTTTGGATCCAAAAACTGTGACAAAAAACCTAAAATTGATATATGGCATGAACATTGTATAACCAAGGAATTATAGAACTACATCAATCAACGACCAAATATGGGAATATAGCAACATGTCTGGAAGCAAGACTAACAACTCCGCTCACAATGTGGAGATGCAGCGATTCAAGTGTCTTTTCTTGTGTGCACAGTGGTTACTTATTTCAGATCTGAACAAACAAAACTTTTTACAAATGGAGGATCAACTGATAAAACCAAGTACTTATGTTTTTTCATATCGAGATGAGAACCTCTCCATCCCTCATTTCCCTCTTGAAATTAATAAAGAAATTGAGAATAATTGAGGCTCATTTTAAAAAGAGACAGCAAGAAAGCGAGAACAGAATAGTAGTCACTAGTTTGAGGATTGACAGTTGCAGGGATATTATTTGATATCATTTCTGATATCTATGATAATTTGGGAAGTAATTAAATGCATTATCCTGGGTACATAAACATGTATTATTCTTTGCTCATCTTCAAAGAGCTTGCGAATATTTCAGATTAAACCAATGGATTCCCACATATCGGTTCACATTTGAGGCCACTGCTCTAAAAAAATGGATCGCTAAAAAATGTGTTGTATATCATGCCCCCTGTTCCTTGATGTGTGAGCAGGTTTCCAAATAGAAGTGTTTTGGCCAACTCATGTATGAGTACTGGCATACATGATTTTTTCATGTAAAGCACTGAGCCCGAGCAGCGAGTACCAAATAACTAGCCTTTGAAAATGTCCCTCCCCCTTCAAAAACAGCATCCCCTATACTTCTATGTGAACCAAGCCTTCACTGTGAGCAGAAACTGAAGGGACAAATCATTTTGGACAAATTGAACAAGTTTGTTCATGCATTCGCAACAGTTAGATACACACAATAGTAATTGTCTTCCCTTCTTATTCTGCGAAGAGATGTCAAACAGGTGTCGCAAAAAGAATAGGTTAGCAACATCCTTTTGTGTTCATGAAGCTAAGGCTTGAATGAAGCTGAAAACTTTGTCCAAATTCTTCTGTTTCTTTTGCTTTATAAATAGTGCTTATAGGCTAATGAACAAATTGGCATGGTTTTTTAATCCTTAAACCTCCCTCACGACCCTAAATCCATCGAGAGCTCCTGTGCCACACTTTGAAGCAACATGTTATTCTAACCTACATTCACACATGGACAAGCGTTCAGCATATCAATTGGACAGTTCACAGTCCCCGATTGACTTTGATTTGACCATCGTAACCTTGATACATAGTGAAAGGAAGTTCTGCTAGTAAACAACATCTTCCCTTGATAGACGTTAGGTCAGATAGATGTCATGCAAAAAGGTAACAACAAGATACCAGGTGAACATTTATAAATTGGAAAAATGATTTTGTGAAGCACATTTAATGTGGAAAATAAAACTTACAAGGCAATGAAAAGCTCAGGTCCCATTAAAAGGCATTTTAGGTTATTTCATACGCCTAGTCTCTATAAAATTACTATGTTTCTGGCGAAAAATTCAGGTCAGGCCATTTTCAGAGGGGAAATCGATGGCGGGCAGCTAACCAATATTTCTTACCAACAATTCTGACAAAAAAATCTAAAAAATCTTCAAGCAGAATCTTAGGTGGACATTTTTTCTCACAGGGTAATTTTCATTCTTTTGAGAAATAGTTTGACCGCTACACGTATCTGTGCTGTATTCATCTTATATGCGAGTTGTATACATGTAATCTACCCTATGACCCCTTCAAATGGTGGGTCATATGTCTTATACGTTTTGGATTTTGCATGCATCTGTGCGTATAATGGATTGCCGACCTCTTGCTGATAATTACGGACACCCTCATCAAACATAAATTCACCTTTTTTAGATTGCTATACTAGAAGGCCTGTAAAAAGTAACAAATCAAAGTAAAGTAACTCATATTTAACACAATCAACAGGCTGCATAGTGATGCCCCAAAATGATTAAAATGCGTCACAAGTTTGGGGTAAATGATCAAGCCATCAAAGCACCTTACACAAGGTGAAAGGGTGCGTCATACAAATAATGGTGATTTTGCTCTTCCATTTCCAGTAATTTCTGGACAAAAAAAACAACAAATAGTGAATATACTGAAAGGTTCAGGTGGAGTGTCTGTAAATGAAAAACTGGATTTCATTACTGAAAAGTTGACAAACTGTACTTCACAAGGCCATATGGAAGTAGTAATTCAAAACAGTTCCTGGCCTGAGCAGCAAAGTGACACTAATTTCAGAAACAATACTTTCCCTTGTACAGCTCTGCTCTGCATAAACAATTTGCAAAGTGAAAGTCAAACCTACATCAAATGTATCACATGCAGCATAGGTTAAGCATTATTATGAAACAATGAAGCCACTTTTAATAGCATTTCTCACAAAAGTCTGTCCATAGAATATATGCAGAATAGGGGGGGGGGGCATGGTAAGAGAAAAGAACACAAAATAAACATCTTGTACATTTCATCTCATACATAATAAGGCGATCAAGCTGAAAAGCAAAAGAAGAGGGGAGGGGAGGGAATACAAGGGCAAACATATGTCTCCAGCTCTATTTTTCATTCTCCCCTATTCTCTTTCTTCCTTTCTATGGAGGGGCGCTTGGCCTATCAGCCCCCCCCCCCCCCCCTGGAGACACCTTTATGCTTGAAATATACTCTCAAAATTAATTATATTTTTGAATAAAATATATATAAGAATATTCATTCAGAATAATGCATTCGGCGGGGAAGGAGTGTAAATATAACAGGGCTCTACACTTGCCCGTTTGCCCGAGCCAGGGTAATATTAATACATGCGCACACCAATGATTTTGATACCCAGGGGCTCCAATGTTGGCGCCCCTCTCAACAAATGTAGCTCCCTCAGGGGCTGACAATTAAAAAAAAGGTAACCCCCGAAACCGTCTTTACCTAAAATTTTACCTAAAAAAGTGTCATCACCTATTTTGACGTCCCTTTCGGCAAATTCGGCACCCTTTCAACCTCAAATTTGGCACCCCAAAGGCCCCCCAGGGTGCCCTCATTTTACCAAAACAAGACTTTATCAAAATATTTTTGCTTCTTTTGACTTCTGTTGAGGGGTTATTTCATATCATTATATATACATCTATTTGTATTTATTGGTCAAAAGCTTCAACATTAATATTTATGACACAAGGTGTATTCTACAGCTAAATGAAAAGATGTAAAACAGACAACATACAGTGGTATTTAAGGAACTCGGGCATGCAGTTAGTCTTTAAGGGCTCGTAAAATTTCTTATAGCTTTCTCAGTTGGCAATATATTTAACTTTTTTTTTGTAGAGGCTTGTATAGCATGATTTAATTTTTGTAATATATTGTACCATTCCCATATCTTCACAAATAAGGATAATACCTAAATTTTATTCAAACTATTTACATGTAAAATGACAAGAAAATATATAGAACCCTGCATCGACTAGCTGCAATCGAAAAAACAGGATGACCAATAATCAGCTGCATTATCATATGCTCATTCAGAATTATGCAATAAGCTCAGAGTTTTCGCAATCAATGGCGTAATTGAGATTAAATAATTGCACAATAATAAAATCTGGAGAACTTCATGTTTCCAAGTCAGTTTAGGAGAGACTATGCATATAAACTTAAAGCCAGCTAGCAGAGTTTGTAATATTTATCACAGCCATAACAAACCCACGAATTGAAGGGCAAACCAATATTATCATGCACAATGGTGTATAGAGAGAGGATCCGCCCCCATACACTACCGCGGGAAGCCCCTTGCAAAATCTGAGTGCGTGAAAAATAGAATAACCATAAATTAATTTGATTTTAATACCTTCGACGGGTTCAGTCTTGTTCATACTCATATCGTCGAGTTCCCTCTGAACTTGGGTTCGGCGCTGGAAGCCGGGTCCTGGCCTGACAAATTAAAATGACGAGGTCAAAGATGACTGGAATCTTTGGACTTTAGAGTGGACTTCGCTCGAGCTCCTACCGTCTGCGGGTAGCTTCCGAATAGGACTGGACTTCGTTCCAAGTTCGAACGTCTGCTGGACTCTGGAGCTCGCTCGCTAAGTCCGCTACCAAAACAGCACTATCCCGCTCATCGTTGCAACAGGTTGATTCTCGGCTTGCTTGCATACGATCGGGGTTGTTTTTATCATAAAACCATCAGAAAAGTAAACATCAATGCTGTTGAATTTTAGGACGGTGCCAGTTTTCAACATACCGATGCGTGTACTGTGCGAGAGGCGTAAATACCACTTCGCCCAGCGCTGGTATACACACAGCATGCATGCATGGATTTACTACACTACTTCCGCATATTGGAATTCCCCACACACGACGATCCGATACCACTTGTTGCGCGCCCCCTACCAGTTGGGAACCAATTAGTCGCCGAAAGTTTTTACCCTTCGTAAGAACGACGAAAGTTTCGACCAATCAACATGATGTTACGAAGCTATTGTTCTTCACTCTCGCTTTGATTGGCACGCATGCGCAACGAATTAATATTACATGATCGCATTTTGGTGAAATGTGCAACAGGGGTGTATTTCGTGATGTAAAAAGACAGAGAATGAGAAAACTGAAAACATCCTTTCAAATATATCTTTTCAGAAACTAACCTATATATTTATAGATCGAAAATTGAAAATCTTAATAAACACTGTTTCAGGATTCAAACGGGGCATATTAGATGGTACATACGGGAATGTTGCAGAACTAATTATACCGAAGAGTTTTTCTGGGCTCCTTGATTTACAATCCCACTAAAAATATTCCTAAATTATGTGCGAAATGATATTGATGAAATAGGTTTGACGTTTGAAAACACAAAGTCAAAAAGAGCTTTGGCTTTATATCCTATCAGAATCTTAATCATAAGGACAATGACAAGGAAATGAAGCGAAAAAAAAAAAAATAGATGGAAAGCACTTTTAGAAATATAGGTTTTTAAGAATAGCAAAACAAACAATGTTTACATAAATGGACCACCAAAAACTAAGGACTGATTCAAAGACGACCCCCCCCCCAAAAAAAAAGAAATCCTTCATCTCTGTAGATGATTCACATACATGTAGAATAAATAATGAAATGGTCCAGGATTTGGAGAAAGGGAAGGTTTAAAAATAAATGCAAAAGTATGCAAAAAACAAACAAACAATCAAATACAAGTATAAATTCAAAGAGGATAAATTCATATAAAATAAATTCATACAACCAACAAAAATAAATTAAATTATACTGGCGAGCAAAGGGGAGGGCCGTGGGAAGAGGTGTTTTTAATAGAGAGATTTCTTTCTTGGGGGGAGGGGGGTTAATAATAATGATTATAATAATGAACGGCTTTTATGTAGCACTTATCACCACTTCATGAGAAGTCCCTCAGCGCTCTACAATTGCAACATTATTACCCTGGCTTTAGCAATGCAGCCATCAGGCGCATAAGCTTTTCAAGATAAGTTCCTAAGAGGTACCCATTCTCACTTGGGTTGAGTGTAGCACAATGTGGATGAAGTTCTTGCTGAAGGAAGTTAACGTCATGAGTGGGGCTCCAACTGGGAATCTCTGGATGAAACAGAACCACTACACTACAACGCTTTTGTTGCATCTCCTTGTTGGCGACCCTTGGGGATATATTTTCTGATTTGTTTTGGTTGGTTGTGTTCCTGTTTTTGCTTGTTAACTGAATGACAGAAAATTATGAACCTTTTTTCCCTTCGTCATCCCATTGTCAAATCTCGGATATGACAAGATATTAATATTACAATATGTCAATAAAAGATATAAACTGAAAGAAATTTTGTGTATAACATAAGAACAAATTTATTACATTTCATATACAATAATTTAATAAAATAGATTTTTTTCATACAATTGTTACAAAATTTTATACAATGCAAAACATTCGCCTAAATTTAATAAAATAAAAAAATTTGAAATGACTCACACTGTTCAGAATGTAATCTTTGCTGAATGTGGAGATATTTTGCTCTAAAAACAAATAAGTAAAATTCGGTTGTATACAACTAAAGGGTCAGAATTTATTAATATATCTCAGTCAGAAATGACAAGATTTGTACCAAATGCAACTAGAAAACGGTAGAACTTGACTAAAATTTCTAATTCCTTCACCTAATATTTTTTTAACCATTCTTACCCATGATATTCTTATTAGAGCTTGCTTGGTGTGTTAAACATTCAAAAAGGATTGCAGTTGCACCATTTGGAGTTGGGTTATCTTTCAAGAAATAGTCCCGAAAAGGAGTAAGCAAAAGCTCAAAATTAAAAAAAAAAAAAACAAGAAATTCTGAGTGAATTTAACTAACTTATCCTCAGGTGAAGAAATCATAAGCAGTGAGAGAACCTCAAGTGAATAGTACAAGAGTGGTCAATGAACGAATTTTTAGTTTTTCTAGATGAAAGTGATATCATTCTTGTCTACGTCTATGGTATGAAAGACAAAATTGAAAAGATAATGATCAGCCATGTTATAAGCCGCTGGTCCAACACTTCCATCAAGTTTCCTACAGTTAAAAAAATTGACATACAATTCTACCATCCCAGGAGAATTAAAAATGTTAATCATTACCTTTAAATCATAAGCCCTCCCATCACACCACAATTTCTCCTATTAAATATTATCGCAACACATGTTTTCATCAACGAGGGCTTTCAGAAGAAATTCTTCCATAACTAGGCAAGGAAATATTCCTCATTTTCGAATATAACCTATGAGATAGAGCGGATAGAATGCAATTCAAAATGAAGATTGGGCGAATCAATGATTAACTAATTAATATATCTACATGGTAAACAAAATGTCTTGCATTAAGGTATCCAGCCTCGTGCTATGCAAACAACGTTATGATAGGTGTGTTGATTTATTGCCGACAGAAGCTTGGGATGATATTCTCTTAAATGGGCATTAGTAGATGGACAGTATTGGATCCAAGGTGGATTGAGCGTGAGATATAAATGCAAGAGAGAAGTGGGTTACTGGAATGGAAATGGGTCTTTTGTTGCTAATTCTGATATAAAGAAGTATAGCGGGGTTGGCTAAATGAGATGTGATAAAGAGTTTTAGAAGTTTGGGAATCCATTTTGTATTTTCATGCCAATTTTGTAGTTCTTTGAGGTTTTAAAATTACCGGTATTCAATTTATAAGTTGGATTCTGGGGGGGGGGGGTGTTTAGGTCGATTCTCATATTAAAGGGTATCGTAAGAGCATAAAACCAATTCAAAATAAATTATCATGATGTGGATTACTAGTTGAGGAGTAAGAAGGAAATAAATGATTCATTCACGATCGATGCACAGAGCCTCAGTGTAAATATTCTGACAAATAAATACCTTTTTAATATCATGGGATGTGTATCAGAACAAATATTAAGTATACTACCACCTAGAAATTTTTTTTTTTTGGTCCTCAAATACCCTTTGAAGAAAGGCCACTTATCTTTCTGACCAGTTTATCTTGCTCAACAAACAAATCTATTGTTAAGTCAAAAATAAGTTATCATCAGAGCTGAAACTTAGATTGAGCATTTTTAAGAAACTTGGCAGATATCTTCCTGTGGCAAGAAATTCATTCATACTGAGCTGTACTCAACCTAGATGAGATGATTGGGTACATGTGTAATTTTAATACAATAAGTGCATCGAGCACTCTGCAGTCTGGAAAGATGCACTAAAATGTTTGTCTTCAAAATAATTCAACTGCATCATTTGAATCCCAGCACACGAGTACACATGACCATAAACATATATTTCTTTTGCATCAGTCATAACCTAAGGGAAAAAACTTTAAAAGAAAACTCATCATAACCAACAAATAAAAAAATGTTTAAAATCGAATAAAAGATTTTTTTTAGTTCATTGGAGGGTTGTTTTAGGTCATGAAGATTTCTTATCAGGCGGAGAGATAAGATATATTAGAGTGACATTGCAAAAGCAGTATTGTGGGTCTCCCCTAATATTTTATTAACCTTCAAATTGGAGCATTATCATGGCTTTATCACCCACGGCGATATCAAATCGCCCCTCTGCAAATACACTCTACACGCGATCATACTTTGCTATCACGTTCCCTGCACAAATTTGAATCCTCTATTTGGACAGACCTTGAAGTAATGAGATCTTCACTTAGAATTCGCAGAACTTCATTCTTGTGGGGGAAATTTTCTAGCATCTGAGGGAGCAAAGATATGAAATATATGTTAAAAATGTCAAACCTCGATATAACGAGGTCCTTGGAACCAGAGAAATTACCTCTTTATATCGAAATCTTGTTATATCAGCGTCAAAATACGATAAAGTACAAAGAGATGAGACCAGGAAAACTACCTCGTTATAACGAGATCTCGTTATATCAGTGCTCTTTGTAATGAAGTTGGACTGTATAGGTATAAAGTTTGAGCATATACTAGAAATTTTCCTGCACTTATTGAGAAGAACAGAAAAATAAAATTTGACGCTGAATTTTCAGTTTCGTTTGATGAAGTATGAATGATGCAAAATTGGCAATATTTCATATTTTAATTCCTTGGAGGGTACAAACTTTCAATTGTCTAAGACTGGATGAAAAATCTCTCAAACGAACTTTTGATTCATTGACTTAAAAATGCAAATAAAATATGGTTGCATCACATATATAAGCCGGTAATTTAGCTGAGCATTTTCTTTCATTTTAGTGTTTGAAAAATTTGTCAACGCAAACACTGGAATGATTACCCACATGTGATAAGAGTAGACAAACAAAATAATGAGATATAAAAATACAGGGTGGCTTGCAACAAATGGATTTGAGGATTGTGCTACTGTATCTTTAGTTTTGTCAAATTGAGCTACCATCCCTTATTTCACATCACGAGATGTAACACTAATAATTATAATCATAATGATAATTTCAACATTTATATTGTGCTTTATAATGCAGTTTATAAGCATCCTGATATTGGTATAAGTAAAATAAATCATTCTCAAATCATATGACATATGAAATAATTAATCATACTTGTAGAAAAAAAAAGTAATAGATGTGCACCTCCAAAAGTGTAGACCAACCCACAGCTGAGTAGGAGAAAAAAGATAGTTTTTTAGTAAAATCTTAAATTGTTTGAGAGAGTTGATTCTGTGGACATATGAGGATACAGTGTAACCTTGTTATAACAAGGTCCTTAGGACCTGAGATATTACCTCTTTATATCAAAGCCTTCTTTTATGAGAACTTGTGGTATCAAGTTTGGACTGAAATCAATTCCAAAGGCATGCAGCAATCACAGAAGAGGCTCAATGACAATAAGGCAAAAAAAAAAAAAAACCCACACAATGTTTGGATGCACTAAAATTCTATTTTTGGGGGAAAAAGAAGCATCTGACAATCAGGATTTTTTTTTCATTTTCATTATTCTTCTTTATTTTTCTTTTATTCACATCAACAATAAGACTCAAAAGGAAGTGAAGAGCCAAAGATCACATGAATATGAAATTTCAGGTTGTATTTCACTTCATGTATAATTTTGCTGTGATTTTTTAATTTGGGTGAAAAGTGCATAAAAAACGGTTCTGCTGGGGACATTTTTAGAGGGTTGGTCGGTTAAGGGGAGAATAATATTTGTTGCCTAATTGTATTCATTCTGGGACCGCAGTAATCTCATACACTGCTTTCTTTGCAGCCTGTATAATGTATTAGAATTGACATGTACATATTGACATAGATACCGCAAGCCATAAAATATATCCATCAAGATTAGAAAACAAATTAGAGGTAGAGGTATATTTTGTCTAACACCGGAATAAGTGAATGGCACTTCCCAATTGCATTTTTTCCACATTGTGCTGCACTCAACCCAGGTGTAAATGGGTACCTAGTGGGTACTTTAGCACCCCTATTCTAAAATAGTGTGGGAGATCAGGTACATGTACAGCTAGGGTAGCAATATGGTCCATATTATTGAGTGCAGTAGAGTATATACAATTAGTTTTGCGCTCGAATGGATCTTTCATCGTTATTATCAAAACCAGTTGTCATTTGCTATCAACTGGGATTGTTTTGACCGGTTCCAATTGCATTTTTTACCATTCCTATTCAGTATTTTAAAAAATATATATATTTATCTTCTAAAATTGTAATTCATACTGACCAATTGCAATTTCTTAAAGTATACATCATCACATGCGATACAAAGATAAAAATGTAAGTCAAATTGTAAAATTAATTTAATGATTTCTTATTTCAATGTTGGAAAGGATACACATAAGTACATGTAGACACACATAAGCACAATTCACAAGCAAAAACGTCGCAATTCAAATCATTTGGGTCCAGTTTCAGGGAGTAAAATGACTGCAAAATGGAAAATGGGGAACTCTGTTTCAGCTGAATGTCTAAAGAGCGATTTGTTTTTCTTTTCTTTTCTTTAAATGGTCTTCTTTAGAAAGGATTTTATAGAGATAAATGCAATTTGCAGCTATTCTTAGAAAATCAACAGGCCAGAATTAAAAGGCTGATTGAAACCACTTTATTCATCAGAATTGGTATTCATCCAACCATAAAAGTTGGATCTAATATGTTTGTGGGGCAGTCAAGAAAAATGCTGTTACTTACATACACAATGGACCGATTTTTTTTTTCAAGGAGGTTCCAAAATAACCCTTGTGACATTTGAAACGTGACATTTTGACTTACATACATACTTGATCAATTTCTATAATTTCTGACAAATAATCTTTTGCAGGATTGCACTTTCATTTTCATTACATTTTTCATAACATCATTCTCATGATCATCTCATACAAAATTCCAATAATTCTAAACTTCATGTTGAGTAGAGCTGGTTCATAGATTACATTTATCTTGAACAAATGAAAGACAGGATATAGGCAATCCCATAAATTGGTAAACCTTTCTTGTAAATCCTTACTCACATATTTTACATTATCTAATGAAATACAAAATACTTTAACCAATAATTAAATCGCATTACGCCTTGTTCACAAATTGGATACAAGCAACAAAAATTAATTTGTGAAAGTCCCATTTGTAGGGGCTGGACATAAATAATCCAGTAAAAACCTCTTTATAGCGGGTCCTTAGGATTATGAAGATTACCTTGTTATTTCAGGGTAGAAATACAAAATGATACAAAGAGCTTTGACCATATAATTAACATTGTTATATGAGGTAACTTGCACTATCTGACCTCGTAATAACAAAGTTCCACTGTATATTTAGTTTTTCTACCAAGAAATAACAAGATAATTTCCATGATCCCAAGGATCTTCAGCAAATAAATCACAGTAAACTCTGTAACATGGTATAAAGTGTAGCTATGAATCAATTATGAAAGATTTTGATCATCATCTCATGATCACAACATTCTTCATCAGCATACTTCAAAAGTTAGCCTAGAAAATCCTGATAGGATGGGACTGAAATACTAACTACTTCTTCAACTCAAAAACTCTGAGCAGTTATCATGCCTCATAACACAAGACTCCCTATAAATGTTAATTCAAATTGCTTAAAATTGTCTCTCCTCTACCTTTTTCAAATACTCAAAAGTCGATGTAGAATTATTGTACCACCCATGTGGGTCAGCCCGACTCTCCTGACGAAAAGCAGGGGGACACAAAGAGATAAAGACTATCTTATAGTTAAGTGGGTACATTTCTGATCACAGTCTGTGCCATTACATTGTCTAAAGAGCAACAAACTAGAACTCATATCCATTGAAATTGTCTCTCCTCTACCTTTTTCAAATACAGAAGAGTCAATCTAGCATTATTATACCACCAATTCGGGTCTACAAGATTATCTCTGAAGCAGAGAAACGGGCTGACAAGAGAAAGGAAGAGCGCACACTTATGATCTCAGACCATGAAATCAATTTTCTTAAATAGTTTAAATTTTCATCATCTCATCTTTATGACTTCTTCATTAGCAATCCTATCAATAGTCCTAAAATCACCCTCTACATGACTCCTCCAGAATCTCCTATCTCTTCCCCAGACTTGCGCCAGGAAGCACGGGCTCGCGATGCTCTAGTATAATACCTGTGATGGCCTGCTCATGGATAGCATCATATTATCCTCTTCAATCACGTTTATAATAGCACTGTGATCATCTTTAATTCCGTAAGTGAATTTCTGATCAGTCATTGCCATTATGTGGTCTGAAGAGCAAGCAAACTAGAATTGTTTTCAGGACCATCATCTCATTCTCATGACTTCTTCGTTGGCAATCCTGATAATAGTCCTAAATTCGCCCTCTACATGACTTCTCCAGAATCTCCTATCCCTGCCCCAGACTTGCGCAGGGAAGCATGGGCTCGCGATTCCTTGGAAGATGCGTGCGATTGCGCGACCTGTGAACGTCCTGTCATGGTTAACGCTGATGAACTGACGAACATTCATTCGGATACGGCCCTCCTCAGCGAGGTCGACCTGTGTGTTCAAACAGAAGTATATTTTATGATAAAGATATTTATTTAACAATGCAAAAATCATCTCAAAACATATTGAACTTATCCTCTTGATGGCTTTGAAAGTAAGAATCAAGTGTCGAAATAGGATTTCATTAAGGCATCAAATACTAGGCAATTTTTATGAACTGCACTTTTCTACTCAAGACAAAACCATAGAGAAAAACAGGAAAACCAAAGAGGGCACCAAAGATCATTGCCTTGGGTTGCCTTAGGCTCATTTAAGGCCTGAAAATAAAATATCTGCTAGTATGAAAGAATAAGATTAAAAAATCCTAAAAGAGTCAAAATATATCAGCGCTCAGAAAGCATGTGGCTTCTGGCCAGGGAAAAAGCATGGATCTCTGTAAATCAAATTTCTCCCCAAAATCAAACAGATTTTTTGAGGTCCCAAGGGACTCAACAGAGGCAGACTCCAATTCAATTTAATTCAATAATTTACAAATTTGTTGAATAGAGTTACATATTTACAATTTTGGCATAGCAAGCGTAAAGGGCTGGGACCCTGTATTTGAAAAAACATAACAGTACGGAGAGTAATGCGTAAAGTTACCTATACATAAATACTTCAGTACATACCTGGCTAACCTACACTTTCGTTACTTTACTGTAAAGTCTACTTGAACAGAATAATGCTACAAACGAGATGACTCTATTTTAGATAATGAAATGATCGTGAAAAGCTTGATTCTGACCTTAGCTTTTTCCTCTTGACGAGTCTTTATCTTGGAGATGTCCAGTTCCTCAGTGAAATACTTGCTGAGTTCTCCTCGTAAATGATTGCTTTTCTTCACATCCACTCCGTCACAGCAATCCATGTAGGTTGACTTTGATACACTGTCAAAATAAAATTGAAGATGAACATTAGATTTCCAAATCATGGATGTTTATCTATTTTACAAGTAGTCATGGTAGGGATTCAGCAATTACATTATTCAATTATTAAAGTTGTAAGGTAAAAAAAAAACCCTTGGATCAATACCTTTGAATTACAGATGGTAGCCAAGAAAGCTGCTGTCAATTGAATTGGTTCTGCCACTGTTAACAAATTGCAATAACAATGAGTTTGGAAATAGCAAATTAGAAAATCTAACAACAGAAATAAACCAATAAATTCTGAACAAGCATAGTACTATCTTTCACCTACAAAGTCTTGGGAACTTGAATAATTTTGGTACATATCTTTAATACATACATGCTTCTAGAATGTGTCTATGCTAAACTAAACCCCTTGTTCATCATGTCATGATCTTTATTACAATTTCGATAGATTTCACACTTTCGTACGTCAGCTGTGCGCGCAATAAAGTCGCTCGCCTAGCCCATTGTTTTGCCAGAAGACTGCGTGCATATCGTCACAAACCTGGGTATTAGTATTGACAATATGCTGCACCCTTCTTGTGGGTCGCAAGTTCGAGTCCTACCCATGGCGTTAATTTGCTTCAGCATGAAATTCATCCACATTGTGCTACACTCAACCCAGGTGAGGTGAATGGGTACCTGGTAGGAATATTTATTCTTTGAAATGCCAAGTGCGCTGGTGGCTGCTGGGCTAAAGCCAGGGTAATAATAATGCAAAGCGCCTTGAGCACTCAGCAGAGTGGATACTTGCGCTATATAAATTGCATCTATTACTATTATTATTGTGCTCTCACCAGTGCATTGCACAAAAACATTGCACTCTAATGTTACTCATTTGAGCACATCTCATTTACTACACTCATTACCCCATTTAATATCACTTCATGGACCTGTAACATAAAGAGATGCGATTAATTTTGCAATTCATAGTATCTCTTTGGTACACATTTTGCCACAGACTTATGATTAATATTCATTGTAAGTTTAATTGCACCTTTCACGTTACAGGGCCCATAAGAGTTCAATTCAATGTGGAGAATTCAGCACACGGTGGTTAACAGCCTAGGCATCAGGAGTTCTTACCTCTCGAGTGTGGAGTAGATAGCATTGAGTTGCCCGAGCTCTCTCTGCTCTAGCAGCATCACCCTCTGATACAGGAAGTCAACCACGCCATCCATCTCTGTGTTACTCAGGTTACCACGGCAACGGAAGGAGAATGCCAGGTCGGAGAACTCTACCATTACACCGGTCCTCACCCAACCTGTGCCAGGAGAGAAAGAAGGGGAAGGCCTTAAGTAATTGAATAGCATGGGACATGCTTATGGACTGTGATGAAGAGTGATGTTAACAGTTTGTGTGTTCACTTGGTCATGAATGCAAATTCAGTTTAATTGATAGGCAATAACAAAAAGTGGGTGATACAGGTTTTCCAGCGAAACATATGGATGATTAAAAAGTTTGGCGATTGGGTACACTGCAGGGAGTAATTTTAGTAAAGACTCTGAATTTGTTACAAAAATAATGCTAAATTAAACTGATTCAGATGGTGTCATTTTCTAAAAATTTGTTGAAAACGATACATTCTATTTCACATGTAAGTTAGATTTCAATCAATCTAATTGATTTTCTAAGAACATAAGCATTGCACACATAGTAAATTAATCATTCATAGCCCCACGAGATTGATTACCATGGTTACAAAAGCGCGTAATCCACTTAAAGTAATATGAGGGGTGATTTGAGGCAGCTCAGTTGCTGAAGGGTTAATCTGAGCACAAGGTTAGAGGTTGATTTTAGCACAAATTTTAAATCTAAGACCAATCTCCAACATGTCTTATCTGAGTGACCCATACCCTTTATCTTATCCTGTTTCCACTGTAGCTGCCTAAGTTCCCTCTTCACTGGCGTCAGCTCCCAACCCATGGCGCTGGCTAGCTCCACTACGTCAAACATCAACGTCGTCTTTCCATCATCCTTTGCTCCTTTCTTACCGCTGATCCTCTCCCTAGCAAGAGCCGCACCAACCACAGGACTCTTGAGGGCGCACTCGCGTAGCTCTCTAGGGCCTCCGTAGAAGTTGAGCGTGCAGGTTGTGTAGGTGTGTGGGCTGGTTACGAGCCAGCGATCTGGGTGGAGCTCCAAGTAGCACATCAAGGTAGCGATGCCTATGGGAATGAGATTTAAAACAAGGATAATCTTTCAAATAATTTTTGCCTTATCCCAACATATGTAGCCACTTCTACTTCTACTTCTAGGTTGATACTCATTGAACGCCTGTTCAGCATCTTAATGAGGAGCACTTTTTATAGGGTGGTGCTTTACTAAGGAAATGTGTTTAGTGCTCAATTACAAATCCCTTACCAAAAATCAATGTAATGAGTATAATAACAAAAAGAAAAAAAAAAATATATATATATATATATATATATGTAATTTATACATATTGTTCATGAAAAGTTCAATCTATTCACATGAAGTATAGTTATCGGAGACATAAATAAATTCGTATCACACACAATAATCCCAGCTCCACTCCCAGTCGAGCTTTTTTTAACTGATTGACAGTGCTTAAGTACTGATTAGTCTTAAGTACTGATCAGTCTTAAGCACTGATTGACAGTGCTTTACCGAGAAGCCGTGAAAAAAAATTAACAGGCATTCTCAGGTAGCAATCGAACCCACGATCTTCTGATGACTAGACAGGTGTCTTATCACTAGACCACTGAGAGCCAATGGTAGTGGTGAGCTCGATTCATGTCATAGTAGGATAATCTTAATCAATCAATGGTAATCACAGGACTACTGCATTGCACGAGAACCACCATAGCTGCATAAGCATATCAAGTTATCTTTGCTAAGCAAAGTAAGATTCAAAGAAAAGTTACTTAACATATCAATGTTGGAATAACAAATTTCTATATAAAGGGACACATATAACATCGTGACCCAAGATTTAATCAGCATCATGTAAATTCTGATAACCTAAAATATCAGTAATATGTCTGGCGAAGTTTTCAGTGGACAGAAGCTTAAAAACACAAGGAAAACCTTCAACCTACCCTCTTCTTTGATATCACGGTCTTGTTACATTACTGTACGCTAAACATGTAGAGAGAAGGCATGGTCCTGGCATCCATTCGCTCCTTCATTCGAGGGAAGGGAGAGGGAAGCACAAAAAGAGGACAGTAAAATAAGAATACACAATATATTCAATACCTTCTTCTTTGATGTCGAGATCCTGTACTGTAGGTTCAACTTGCAGTGAGGAGGCATGTCCAGGGCACACATTAACAGATGGTTGGTATTCATTCTCTCCATCATTGGCCTGGAGGGGAAGGAGGAACAGGAAATGAAAAGGATGATGATGATGAAAATGAGGATGATGATGATGTAATGGTAATGATGATGATGATGATGATGATGTAATGATGATTATGATGTTGATGCAATGATGATGGTGATGATGATGGAGACAATGATGATGGTGATGATGATGGAGACAATGATGATAGTGATGATAATGATGATGACGAGGATGAAGACAATGATGATGGTGATGATATGATGATGATGATGATGATGATGATGATGATGATGATGATGATGATGATGATGATGATGATGATGATGGGGATGATGTTGATGATGATGGGGATGATGTTGATGATGATGAAGACAATAATGATTGTGATAATATGACGAGGATGAAGACAATGATGATGGTGATGATATGATGATGATGATGGCGTTGATGATGATGATGATGATGAAGAAAAGGAGAGAGTCAAGAGGGAAAAAACGTAAAGGAGCGGAGGAAGAAGATGATGAAGACCAAAAAGAAGAAAAATGAAGAAGAGAGACAAGAGGGAAAACAAACATAAATGTGCAGAGGAAGAAGATGAAGACGAAGAAGAAGATGATGATGATGATGATGATGAAGATGATGATGATGATGGTGATGATGATGATGATGATGATGGAGATGATGATGATGATGATGATGGTGAAGATGATGATGATGATGATGATGATGATGATGATGATGACGACGATAAAAAGAAGAATAAAAAAAGGAAGAAAAGGAACAACAAAAAATGAGGAATAAACATTTAGTTTTGAATAACATGGACAGCTACAATATAAAAGTTCAATTAATCTCTTTCCAAAAATTAATTCATCATGGAAAAACAAAAATTCAATTTTGAATTCTATATTCATTAGTACAAAAAAGAATTAATTGATCACCACTACATGCTTAAAAGAGTGATGCATTACAAATTATGAGGATGATGTGATGTACAATTAAACTAACAATAATAATGAAATGGTATATACCTTTTTTAGCAAAAGTTTCTTGATAGCGAAACAGTTCAGAGTTCCCATAGGTATCTCTTCTCTTTAAGAAAACCAAAACTTTAAGTTATATAGTTTACAAACTACTAAACATACCTCTTTTAGCTTGTGGATCTGGTTGCATTTACAAGGGTTGAATATCCTCCTAACAAGTTTCTTGATTGTAAAGCGATCTACTGAGTTCCCATAGGTGTGTCTCCTCAGCTCACAGACGTCACTTCCCTATGAAAAAATAACAAAAATAACAATAATATCATACAGATAATGACTGATATGAAGTTTAATATAACATTTGAGGTCCTTGTGTGGAGTTTAATGCACATTTTTGTTGAGGATAAACTTTTCTTGAAAGTGAAATAGGAACTTGGCAGATTCCTATTTCTCCTCAGCCAGCACTCAGTACTTCCCTATAGGGAATATAAATAATTATCATTATCAATGACAAATACAATTCAAACAGGAGAGCAAGATCTCAGAATAGACCAACAGACAAAGCGAAAGAGCAAAAAAGTGACTTCCAAATTTCTGCCAGAACTTTTTCAGGCCCTTATACCTCGCTCCAACAAAAAAATCACTGTCTTATCAAGGAAGATATGGCAATGGGCCGGCAGGCCATCTCTCCCGGCTCTATGTTTCTCCTGCACAAAAACTCCCAAATGTGCTCGCTTTGCTACATTTCTCAGAAATGATTCAATACCATTTTTTATCACAATGTTGGCAGAGCAATAAAAAGGAGATAATAAAACATTTGCAACCCAAGAGTTAACTAAGCAAGTCTACTCACAGTCTTATCAAGGAAGATATGGCAATGCGCCGGCAGGCCATCTCTTCCTGCTCGACCTATCTCCTGTACAAAGCTCTCAAACGTCCTCGGTAGATTGAAATGGATGACTGCCCTCACGTCAGCTTTATCTAGTCCCATTCCGAACGCTACCGTGGCTACAACGATACGTAGGTTGCCCGACATGAATTGGTTTTGGACTCTGCGGCGCTCGGTGGGAGATTTGCCGGCATGGTAGGCCTCACAGCTGTTGGCTTCAAGTTTGGCTTCAGGAAACAATTGTACAATTATAGATATTAATGACTAAATCATGTGACTCTTAAAATAATGGAGGGAAATTCCTGTCAAGTTGCAATGCTATCAACCCCATTTTTAATATATGTTCCTTTGAAACGTGAGAATTGTTTACATGAATGAGATACATGAATGATAAACAATTTTTCATTATTCTAAGTCCTAACATTGATTTTTGTATTATGTTTTGTGAACATTCCTTTCATGATGCTTTTATCAACACCGATTGCAATTCAGCATTTGATCAGTTTTCTTAATAACATTGAGTAATCCATGGTTTAAAAGACATTAAATGACAGTGAGCATGTAGGCCACTGCCAAAATGTTCAATCTGGAAAAAAAAATCTGCTTATTCTTGTTGTAAATCTATCATTAACAGCAATGAATTCTAGCAAATTTAGGAATACAAGTGAAAGAGATCTTAAATTCAATTACAGCTCAGACATATCAGGATATAGACGAGTCAAAATCTGCATATTGACTATTACTGATTTGTGGCAGCTTACGTGATGTTAGGGTTACTTAATATAAGTCCCAACAGTCTCAAGAAGCCCCCAGTAGAAGCGAAAGTACTAAGTTACAAAAATTATTTTCCTGAATGTGATAATTATTTTGTTCTACATTGTATTTTGATTTACATTATATTGTTATTTTGATTGTACTGGAAAAGAGAAAAAATAAAATTGAAATTGAAATTGAAATTGAAATAAGAAATATTTTGTATTGTATTTACCAGGCTTCTTATTCTTCTTTCCTCTCATTTTCTTCTGGTAACTGCTCTTCTTGTCCTCCTCCTTCTTCTTGCTCTTCTTTCCTTTCTTCTTCTTCTCCTCCTGATCCTCTTCTTCTACAAACATCTTCTCTCCCTCATCATCAACCCCCTCATTGTCATCTTCGTCTGAATAGAAGGGCTCACTCTGAAGGCAGGTTCTAATGAGAGATGCTATCCTCTCCGTCTCGTCTCGTCTGATGCAGTAGACAATGATGGACTTGAGTCTGCAGAATCTGTCCCCCTTTAGCAGGTCGATCAAAGCCTGAAGAGTCACAGGAAAATGAATGCAATATAGGTATGGTCAGGATGTCAATAAATGTCTATGGAATTATGAAAAAAATTAATACAACTTAAATTAGGTGGTCTGCAGGCTAATGCAATCTCGTCTGATGCAGTAGACAATGATGGACTTGAGTCTGCGGAATCTATCCCCTTTCAGAAGGTCAATCAAAGCCTGAAGAGTCACAGGAAAATGAATAATAATAATAATGAATGGCTTTTATATAGCCCTTATCAACTCTTCATAAGAATTCCCTAAGCACTCTACAATTGCTGCATTATTACCTTGGATTTAGCAGTGCAGCTATTAGGCACATAAGCTTTTTCAAGGAATAAATTCCTACCAGGTACTCATTCATCTCACATGGGTTGAGCACCGAAAAGGTGAACCTGTGGATATACAAGTAGCTGCCATTATTATTGTTAAAATAATTAAAAAAACTTAAATCAATCAGGGTCTTATGCAGTAAACAATAACGGATTTGAGTCTGCGGAATCTGTCCCCCTTTAGCAGATCAATCAAAACCTGAAGAGTCACAGGAAAATGAATGCAATATAGGTTTGGTCAGGATGTCGGGACGTCTATTGAATTATGAAAAAATTAATACAACTTAAATTAGATGGTCTGCAGGACAATGCAATCAGGGTCTTATGCAGTAAACAATAACGGATTTGAGCCTGCGGAATCTATCCCCCTTTAGCAGGTCAATCAGAGCCTGAAACGTCACAGGAAAATGAATGCAATATGGGATTGGTCAAGATGTCAACGAATGTTTATTGAATTATGAAAAGAATTAACACAACTTTAAAGCAAATCAGGGTCTTATGCAGTAAACTATGATGGACTCGAGTCTGCGGAATCTGTCCCCCTTTAGCAGATCAATCAAAACCTGAAGAGTCACAGGAAAATGAATGCAATATATGTTTGGTCAGGATGTCAGGACGTCTATTGAATTATGAAGAAAATTAATACAACTTAAATTAGATGGTCTGCAGGACAATGCAATCAGGGTCTTATGCAGTAACAATGATGGATTTGAGCCTGCGGAATCTATCCCCCTTTAGCAGATCAATCAGAGCCTATGGAGAGGTAAGAACAATGACTGCAATATAGGATTGGTCAATGAACATCTTTGAATTATTAAAAGAATTAACACAACTTAAATCAATGTTCTGCAGGAATGCAATCAAGGTCTGATGCAGTAAACAATAACGGATTTGAGTCTGCGGAATCTGTCCCCCTTTAGCAGATCAATCAGGGCCTAAAAAGAAATAAGGAGAATGAATAAAGCAAGGGATTGGTTAGAAAGTCAATAAAAGCATCAAAGCCTAGAACATTGAATATAACCCGAATTAAATCAGGATCAGGAAGTCATCACTGCTGGGAAAAGAAAGAATGCAAGCACAGCTCTATTTGTAATAATGATAATAATAATAATAATAATAATACACAAAATTTATATAGCGCTTAAATTAAAAACTAGATGAATCCTCGACCGCGCACGGTCGAAATTTATGCCTCCGCCATCACGCAATCAGAAAGATATGTACGGCTTGTTCCATGCCANGGAATTATGAAAAAAATTAATACAACTTAAATTAGGTGGTCTGCAGGCTAATGCAATCTCGTCTGATGCAGTAGACAATGATGGACTTGAGTCTGCGGAATCTATCCCCTTTCAGAAGGTCAATCAAAGCCTGAAGAGTCACAGGAAAATGAATAATAATAATAATAATGAATGGCTTTTATATAGCCCTTATCAACTCTTCATGAGAATTCCCTAATTACTCTACAATTGCTGCATTATTACCAGTGCAGCTACTAGGCACATAGGCTTTTTCAAGGAATAAATTCCTACCAGGTAACCATTCATCTCATCTGGGTTGAGTGCAGCACAATGTGGATGAATTTCTTGCAGAAGGAAATTAACACCATGGGTGGGATTCGAACCTACGACCCTCTGGTTGAAAGGTGAGAGTCAAAACCACTACACCACGGCAATATTGAATTGGTCAGGACGTCAATGAATGTCTATTGCATTATGAATTGAATTTACACTACATAAATCAGTCAGGGTCTAATGCAGTAAACAATGATGGAGTTGAGTCTGCGGCATCTATCTCCCTTCGATTCAGAAGGTCAATCAAAGCCTAAAAAAGAAATAAGGAGAATGACTAAAGCAAAGGATAAGTCAATAAAAGCATCAAAGCCTAGAACATTGAATATAACCCGAATTAAATCAGGATCAGGAAGTCATCAGTGCTGTGAATAGAAAGAATGCAATTAGAGCTCTATTCGTACATCAATACAAGCTACAATATCATATGGAAAATGGAATTAATCATGATTTTGACAGGTCCATCAAAGCTACACACTTGTGATGAAACAAATGCAATCAGGATTTGGTCAGTTGGGGTCAATTGAAATGAAATCAGTCAAATGAAATCAGAATTTTGAAATATGAATATAATCAGGGCTTTAAAACAAAACTTAAAATCTACAATGGCTATTAAAAGAGAATCACGAAGAGATTTTCAAGCCTGGAACGTGCGGGTTTGACGAACATAATGCGAATGGAGTGTGAAAGGTGATTGGTATTGTGACATCAAAAAAGGGACAACATTTTGAGCAAGAATGAAAAATAAATTGGACGAACCAAACAACTTCCACTGAAGCCTTCGAAACGGTTATATGCACACAAAAGAAAGTATTTCTCCGATTGATACGGTGTATTCATGTTCAACGTTGATCAGCATAATAAGAGGAAGGAATTTTCTTAGTGTACATAATAGAGCTATGCATCCACAACACACTGCTTGAAAGGATAGGAAATTCAGTTAATAGACATGTCCAATGAATGAAATGTTACAATAACAACCCCACTCTTTGAGTGTGGCAATTATTTTCTCAGATATAAAAGGCATAAGAAATAAAGGAAAGAATAAGCGAGCGTACCATTTGATTTACGACAACAATGCACTTGCACTTTACTTACAAGAGCGTTTGCCGTCATAGTATTTTGGATAGCTTTACAGGACATAAAAGTAAATAAATACAATAATTCGAAGCATGTAGAGGAAGGCAGTTTGCCCTTTAGAATTATGCTGGATGGTTCCTTCTGCAAATGTCCCTTCCTTGATGTCATTACCGAAATAACACGAAATAAATCGAAATAACTCGAAATATCCCGAAACCGAAATGCAAAAAGCAAGCCCTAAAATCAGGTTTTTTGTTTTACATGATCGAATTGGGTATAAAACAGTTCTTTCAACATATTATCCACATAATCACCTTTTCGTACTTGTAAAATATGGTGTTTTCGTGATTTCCTTCGTGGTTCTTCTTTAAATACTGACAAATTCTACTTACCCTTTCCCTGTCAAGATCCTTGGACACAGAGAGCTGGAGGTTGGTTGGCACAGAGCATCCTCTGATCACTGCACCAGGTTGCTCAGCTATACCAAGATGGTGAGCCACACTGTCAGAGGTTGTCCGAGTGGCTGTTGCAGTCAACGCCAAGATACAATGAACACCAAGCCTCTCCTTCAGAACCTAAAATGATGAAAGAAGAAAGATTGATGGAAAGGATAGAATTCAGTATTAGGAAAGAACTAACACCTGATGACTCCACCAGGGTGGTCTGCTATGAGCCACACTGCCGAAGATGGTCCGAGTGGTCGTAGCAGTCAACGCCAAGATACAATGCACACCAAGCATCTCCCTTAAAACCTAACATGAAGGCATAAAAGAGGTGCAAAAGATAAGCAGATGTATTTTAAGTAATTGTTCTGTTTTTGTCTCTTTATTTTAGGCACAAAGGACCCCCTGATCACTGCATTGGGGGTGGTCTACAATGGGCCACACTGCCAGAGGTTGCCGAGTGGCTGTAGCAGTCAACGCAAAGATACAATGCACACTAAGCCTCTCCTTCAGTACCTTACATAAGGAGCAAACAGAGATTTTAAAAATCGTATTTTGAAGTAAACCTTCTCAGATGACAGCATCAGTTGGTCATCAATACTTAGATGGTTGGTCATATTGTCTGCTCCATCATGATGGTGGGCCACACTGTCAGACAGCTGTCAGAGTTTGTCCGAGTGGCGATAGCAGTCAACGCCAAGATACAAAGCAAACCAAGTGTATCTTTAAAAATAAAAGGTGTGTGATAGCTATTTTGAGGTTAAGGCAGTAGGCATGGAAGTCCTGATGATTGAACTGTTTTGTCAGCAATCCAAGGTGGTGGGCCACACTGTCGGAGGTGGTCCGAGTGGCCGTTGCAGTCAACGCCAAGATACAATGCACACCGAGCCTCTCTTTCAAAATCTACAAAGAGGAAAGAAAGGGGTTTGTTAGACAAGCAGAGAATTTTGGTATCAGGCAAGAAGCAACAAGTGATGACTGCACCAGGTTGGTCTGTCATGGGCCACACTGTCGAAGGTGGTCCGAGTGGCTGTTGCAGTCAACGCCAAAATACAATGCACACCAAGCCTCTCCTTCAGAACCTTACGGTACAAGCAACCAGAGAATTTTTATCTCTCCTAACCACGATTCAAATGCATTTCTTATAAGCAATTCATTCAAATTATGTCATGTAATTTTTTTTTTATTGTCTCCTCTAATTAAACTGTATCGAAAGCCACAGCTATCCAGGTCTAGTGGTTCAGTCTTAACATTGAGGATCTTATGGTTCAGGGTTCATATTCCACTCCTGACCCATGGTAAGAAATTAATCCTCCCTTTTTCTTGCGACCCTGAAACTCATTGATACCTGATATGCTTAATTATAGCTTCATCATAATATATTTGGTTGTCAGGTATTATAGCTTTACGAGGATAAAGTATGGGCATTTTAAAAGAAGCAAGCATTAAGCACTAACATTGGATGAGTTTGGAAATACCTTGCAAAGCATGAGATAGGAGGGTCTGAAGTTGTGACTCCATTCTGAGATGCAATGAGCTTCATCCACACAGGCGAATGCGATGGGAGGCATCTTGGAGGGGTGTGGGAGGCAGTTTCTACCCCCTCCTACCACCGCTTCAGGTGAGACCAGCAGGATCTGCACCTTGCCCGCTTCTATCTCTGCATGGACCTAGGAAAAGAGGACAGGGATATTTGAGGATTATAAAAATCATTTCTATTTCTATTTTTTTCTCTTTTTTAGCAAAACACCAAAGGATGATCATCTCCATCTGTTGTTGGTTTTAAAAACTCATTGATTTCTCGAAGCTTTTCAATAATATCATGTACCTGTATGCATTATTTTAGTAAAAATATCCACAGACCCTAACACCATAACACAGTAGAGCATAATCATATAGTGACTGCGCTATATAAATTATCTACTTATTACTATAATATACAAAATGTAACAGGGTGAACAGGGACAAAGAGGTGTCTATTTAGATCTGCTCACTGATAAAGCTGAAATATTTGTTGGGTTTTTATTTTTGTTAATTTTGCAACCATGAATTCACTAAAATTTACATTAAAAAGTGCCCATAGACTTGTCTACAATAATCTTTCAAAACAGGAAAATATGTCAAAAATTCAATTATTTCGCTAAAATCCATGTAAGCTAAAATATTGTCTTCTACAATACATCATATTTGCTTTCTCCTTTTGTTTATTTTTCATTTTTATTGAAAGATTTATCCAAAAATAGGGTACATAGAGTGATCCAACTCATCAAAAAGAATTTGTGAGGGCTCTAAGTTTTGTCCCTGTACACCCTGTTTTACAGTACCACAGTAATACATCACAATTCATCATCATGGCAAGTGGTTCTAAACAATTTCAAGAGCATTTAGCACTTCAGCCATCACAGTTGTTACTAACAATTTGCTCTCCAGCAGAAGCCTGTACTGTGTTACACCTTGCACAAGCATTTGTCTAGAACAATGACTTAGCTATAACAGAAGACAGTGACATCACAACTTTGGTAATTGCAGAAATAGAAGAAAGCTCTGGTTCTTTGAATTAGAATGACCAGGGGGCTGTTTCATACAGCTTGTCGCCGCACAAAGGCACTCAATCTCCAACAATTACCATAGCAACATTCTGGGAAAGTGTTTTTCATCTAATTAAAATTGAAGGCGTGGAGACACCGTGGTGTAGTGGCTCTGATTCTCCCCTTTCAACCAGAGGGTCGTAGGTTTGAATCCCACCCATAGCGTTAATTTCCTTCAGCAAGAAATTCATCAACCCAGGTGAGATGAATGGGTACCTGGTAGGAATTTATTCCTTGAAAAAGCTTCTGAACCTAATAGCTGCAATGCAAAAGCCAGAGTAATAATAATGCAATTGTAGAGCGAATTGGGAATTCTCATGAAGAGTTGATAAGCGCTTTATAAAAGAGGTTCATTATTATTATTATTAAAATCAAGGATTTTGATGGATAAATTGACACTGACTTTTTGCGACAAGCTTCTATGGTAATATTTTCTCCAACTTCAAAGCTGCATACCCCGAAAATTCATGAACACGAAATACAAACTCATTGATACTCACCTTTTCCCTTTGAGGTTTGGTCATGTGACTGTGAAGCCTGGCCCCCTTGAGACAACGAGGGAGCCCTAGGACCTGGTCGTCCATGAGAGACACAAGGGGCGAAATGACGAGGGTGATGGATGGGGCTCGCTGGTTATACATGTAGGCCGGTAGCTGGTAACAGAGTGATTTACCTGCTCCCGTTGAGAGTACCACTAGTGTCGAAAGGCCTAGGTCGAGGAAAATAATTGAAGTAAATCAGATATACTGGTAATCATCTACCAGTGCAGAAAAAAGTTGGAGGACAGTTGTAATGAGTGAGAATTTTCACTAAATTGTTGCATGGTCATGTCACCTACACCTTTTTAGAATATCACCATGAAGCGGATCAGCACATATCATAATATTTCTGCAAATAATTATTTTGATATAAATTGTACAAAATCATTGCTGAACATTCTTCCACTTTCTTTTTATTTCCTCAGCACTTTTTAGCATGTCATAAATGATGTAAGTTATTGTTAAATTTGTTTCCTGCAGTATTCTACAAAATATCTCGCCTTTCAACCAGAGGGTCATTGGTTCGAAACCCACCCCGTTAATTTCCTTCAGGATGAAATTCATCCACATCATGCTGTACCCAAGTGAGGTGAATGGGTCCCTGGCAGGAATATTTATTCCTTGAAATGCCATGTGTGCTGGCGGCTGCCAGGCTAAAGCCAGGGTAATAATATTGCAAAGCGCCTTGAGCACACAGCAGAGTGGATACGTACACTATATAAATTACATCTATTATTAGTATTTTTTTTGCTATTATTATCAATTTTATGTCATATCTCAACCAGTCCTTTTAATGCAACGGTTGGTTGGGATAGAGGACCTATCTGGTCACGGTAATTTAGTTTACCTTCTTTCTCCCTGGTACTAACTATTGTACTAAGAAGACTGCTTGAAGAAATATGCTTTAAATAATTAATTTATACTTTCATTATGTACATTTATGTAATTGGACTGTTATATCATTGTCTTTGTGGAATTAGCAAATAAATAATAATAATAATAATAATAATAATAATAATTATTAATATCTCTAAGCCATCTTACCTGATAATATTCTCATCATAGCTTGCTCCTGGCCAGGTCTAAATGTCTCGTAGCCCATCGTCTTCAAAGCTTTGAACACTGCTTTGGGTGTTACTGGAACATGAATAAAACAATATGAATATGTATGATTGCATCAATGATTAATGAAAGGTTAGCTGCTGTAAAGAAATGAAAGGAACATGAATAAAAGAGATCACACTCTACACCGCTCCAAACATCCAGTGAGCTATGTACAGCATTAACAGATTGCGCAAGCTCCCATCTATTTCCAGCAGTATTCTGCATCACAGAAATATCATCATAGCTTGCTCCTGGCCTGCTCTGAAAGTCTTTAGAGCTTTGAACACTGCCTTCGGGGTAGCTGTTACATGAATGAAGGAATTTGAAGCATGATTGAGAAGTGATTTATAAAACTCTTCTTATATGTAACAACTTTACAGCAATCAATGTCATACCAAAAAAAATGGATTTCGTTACACATTAAAGATGTACAAAAATTCATAGTAATGTAATTTTTGTTGTTGTAAATTGGACCCCTTTTATGCCCTTGTTCTAGTCCAATTCAAGGTATGTGGAAGTATTATGAGGAAATTTAATGGGCAAAACTTCCATGAAATATTAAAGAATTGACTTAAAATGGATATAACCATGTTAAAGGACAATTAAAACCACTCATAGGATTATCCCATACAGTACATGATCAAGACTAATGTAACTTGAGACTAATAAAAACACTTAAAAAATGAAGGAAAATCCTTCCCCTGGTCACACTCTGGAAATAATGTTTTTCTTTCAGCACATGTATGTGGTATATTTTGCACAGTGCTGAATTAAAAAGTTATTGAAAACAAAAAACAAAATGTTTTTATTTGTACTAAAAGGGATAAAGCTACTTACAATCTGGAACGCCATCTTCAGTAGGTGGGAACAATGGTTCAATAGAGCGAGCAGCAATAGGATTCTCATAGACCGGTGTGGCAATGCTGAGAGGCTCAAAGGTATCACCTCTTCCTTCATCCGTAAGGTTTCCTGCAAGAAAGAGGAATTAAAAACTGAAATTATCGATTTAACATTAGGAGTACATACTGAAATTCATGCATCTGAATGTGATATCAGGTCTAATAAACATTCAATATTGTTTGATATCTTTAGACCTACCTGGTTGGGGTTTCGCACCCGCATCAGCAAGAGCGGTTTCTTCCAGGGTTGGTAGTGGACACATCACTGTCTCTGGGTCCTCAGGTTCTTCCTTTTCTCTCTCTCTCTTTCTCTATCTCACTCTTCCTCTGTGAGAAAGGGAAGAAATCAAGACCTACCTGGTTGGGGTTTGGCACCCGCTGCAGCAAGAACGGCTTCCTCCAGGGTTGGTAGGGGACCCATGACAGCTCTGGGTCCTCTAGTTCTTTCTTATCTCTCTCTCTCTGTCTCTATTAACATCTCATTCTTCATTTGTGAGAGAGAGAGGGAAGAAATCGTGACCTACCTGGTTGGGGTTTGGGACCTGCTGCAGCAAGAACGGCTTCCTCCAGGGTTGGTTGGAGACCCATCACAGCTCTGGGTCCTCTAGTTCTTTCTTATCTCTCTCTCTCTGTCTCTATTAACATCTCATTCTTCATTTGTGAGAGAGAGAGGGAAGAAATCGTGACCTACCTGGTTGGGGTTTGGGACCTGCTGCAGCAAGAACGGCTTCCTCCAGGGTTGGTTGGAGACCCATCACAGCTCTGGGTCCTCTAGTTCTTTCTTATCTCTCTCTCTCTGTCTCTATTAACATCTCATTCTTCATTTGTGAGAGAGAGAGGGAAGAAATCGTGACCTACCTGGTTGGGGTTTGGCACCCGCTGCAGCAAGAGCTGCTTCCTCCAGGGTTGGTAGGGGACCCATCACAACCTCTGGATCTTCAGATTCTTCCTCACACTGCTTCTTCACAGAACCTTGACCTGCAATCAAAATACGATCACAATGGACAAGAATAATTCAATTGGAAGTAGATTATATGCTACATTTTTGGTGATAATCAAAGCAATTTAAAGTAGATGAATCCTCGGCCATGCGCGGTTGAAATTTCTGCCTCCCCCATCATATGATCAGAAAGATATTACTCCTTATCTCGTGCCCTCAGAAATCAGAAACATTTTGAGTGATTTTTTACAGGTCTTCTTAAACTGTGGCTTTGACCTTTGACCTTTGACTCCCTGAACCCAAAAACTAAGCAATTTATACTCAGATGCTGATACATATTTGACCCAGTTTTTGTGGAAATAGGCTCACTTGTTCTGAAGCTATAAAAAGCCATTTTATGGGACTTTTTAAAAGTTTTTTTTTGCTCTGTGATATTCGACCCCTGAAACAAAAATCTAATCAGCTCATCCTCATATACTTGAGGGAAGTTTAATCAAAGTCCATTGAATAGTTCTGAAGTTATAGTGGTTACAAGTTATGAACGGATAGACATCCCAAAAACCTAATGCCTCCTGCACCTCCTGTGGAGGCATAAAAAAACTTTACCATGCCAAAAGTCTTGGTTGCGTGGATATCATAAATGCATCCCTAAGGTTTTAGAATATCCATTGATGTACATGGAATTTCAAATACATGTCCACAATTAAAGGCATGTACAAACAAAAATGCACAGGGTAAATGACTACTAGTAAATAGTCCTCTTCTCCTAATTAATCAACTAACAGCAAGCATAAATAAATCTTCAATTATTGAGAATCAGTCGCTGTTCTATAAAGTGCTCCAGTTTTGGTAATTTCCTATGTTTTGATCTGCCTGAAATGATAATCGTTGATACAACTGATCATGTTTATTATTTGCTTTTCTCTACTAAGTACTAAGAAAAAGAAAAGAAACCTACCTGTACATTTGCTAGCCCAATGTCCTGTTCCTCCACACTTGAAACACTTGTCTGTTCCTTCGCTCATTCCTCTAGGACGGAATCCTGCCCTTCCACGACCCCCTCCTCCTCCTCTTCCTCCGCCCCTCCGACCTCTTCCAGCACCAGTCTTCTGCTTCCACATCATCCTCTTGTAGGCCTCGCCTCTCATTCCTCCTTTACCCCTGGGCATGAAAAATTAAAGGTGTTGATCAATTTTGGGAGAGGTGCGTTTCAGACATTTAATTTCTTCTTTTCTCTGCAGTAAAACTATTTGCATAATACAATTTTCAACAATAAATTAAAGTATTGTTATACTTTTTTGAAATGTAATAAATCTAGAAATGGTTTATTTATTGCAGAAATTAAATCAACACTGTGTATCCTCTTTCTTTTCAGCATCTAGCAATATTAAGCTTCATTGCCACTTCTGCTTATACTCTTGTATGCCTCTCCTCTCATTCCTCCTTTACCCCTGAGCATGAGAATTTAAAAGGAGAATTTTGTATGTCCATGAAACATCCTCACCAGCGATGTTTTGATACTTTTCTTAATCAAATTTTACTCTCATATCAGTAGGTTGCTGTTGAAAATTGTTCATTTTGAAGAAAAATGTTAATACATGATGAAATCAAGTGGTTGCTTTAATATTCTTACTTAATGATAAGAAGGGCAATCTAGTAATAATGAACGTTCTTATATAGCGCTTATCACTCGCACGGGGAAAGTCCCTAAGTCCTTGGAAAGAAGGATGAATAGAGATATAGAAATACTAATATCTTGGCCCTATACATGGATAATTGAATAAGTTTTAATAAGGTAATAAGAATAAGGAAACTGGTAGTTAATTTGGTAACATCAAACAGGTTTGTTGCAACAAATTTAAAAGAATAATAAAAGGTTCAAACTTAATCCAGAGACGTTACTAAGCACATTGTAAACAGAAAATCATAGAACAAAGTTTTTAACAAAGTTTTAAACGATTCTGTTGAGTTCGCCTCCTTTACAGTGTTTGGCAAATCATTCCAGAATTCAGCTGAAGCATTTTTGAAAGTGCGAGATCCATAATATTTTGTCTGTGTGTTTGGCATGACCAGAAGGGATTTGTTATTTGACCTTAGTCTTCTTGCAGGTCTGTATCTTATGACGAGATCGTGCAGATAAACTGGTGCTATACCTCGTAAACAATGGTATGTAAGAAGAATTATCTTGAAATTGATACAAGATTTAATTGGCAGCCAGCGCAATTTTTTGAGTATTGGTGTTATGTGATCTCTACGTTTAGTCTTTGTAATTACTCTTAATGCCGAATTTTGGATTTGTTGTAGTCTATTCAGCTGAACATCAGGAAGGCCATACAATAAACTGTTGCAGAAATCTGTACATGACATTACTAGGGCATGGACAAGCTGCTTGGTAGCTTCTCTGGTGAGGAATCGGCGGATTTTTCCAATCCTGTGCAAGGCAAAGGAACTGGATTTACACACTTGATTTACATGACTTGACATGGTGAGCTTTTTATCTAATAGTACACCAAGATCTCTTGCACTATCTGCACATTTGATAGTGTTTCAATCTAATGTGATTAAAGGGAAACCAACCCCTGGGATTATCGTGCTCTCATTGAATGAAGAAAAATCAGATGAACGAACTGTGAAAATTTGAGCAAAATCGGACGACCCGTTCAAAGTCAACAAAATGCCAATTTTTTATTGGGGTATAGCATTTCTGTATTGATTCTGCATGTATTTTGAGAAGAATAATGTTGCAACGTTACTCTAAATTTTACATTAATCCATTTCTTAAAATTCTATGTACAAAGTGAATGAGAAGTTGTCCGACATGATGTCACAGATTCCATCGAATTTGCCGATCGCACGGATCCACATCAGCGATAGGGATCACCAATTCTCAGTGACCTTGAAAATTCATAACTTTTGAACGGGTTGTCCGATTTTGCTCAAATTTTCACAGTTTGTTCATCTGATTTTTCTTCATTCAATGAGAGCACGGTAATTCCAAAGGCTGGTTCCCCTTTAACATTTTTGTCATACATGATCAGACCAATATGTATGAATAGAAGGAGTGAAATAAAATTGGAAGTTCAACCAAGAAATACATGGTTCAATAATGCCTCCGCCATCACCTTGTGGTGGCGGAGACATAGAACTTTGCATTTGTAAGTAAACCACCACACACAAACTCATTGTCATCTTCAAAGACTTTGTGCTATTGATTGTGATAACCTACAACTTAATACATGGTACCATGTCATTAATGTTTGAGAAACGTTCAAATGTTCACCTAATAGGTAAATTTTAAAGGGAGGGAGGGAAGTTTAAGATATCAAACTCACCTCCTTCGGTAGCTCTTGGTTAGCATATTTAGCCGTACAAAGTTCTCGTTGAGGTTACGATTAGAGACGCTACCTGCAGTTGCTTTCCTTCGCTTAACCTTCACTGGAGAATCATCATCATCATCCCCATCCTCTCCGTCCTCCCTGTCATCCATCATCTCTTCTTTGTTCCCTCCATCCTCAAGGGATGTTGCAGATTCCAAATTGGTTTTCCTTCTCTTGGGTGGAGGCTTTAAAGGAGAGTCAATCAATCTCTTTGTGTGTCCTTTTCCCCCTCCAGCTCTATTTTCAAATTCTTCATCTTGATTATCTTCGGTATGAAAGGGTTGATTAAGTGGGGTTTCCTTGAAGCTGTGAGTTTCCATGGCAGAGTCTGTATCATCTTGGAAAGGGGTGTGGTCTTCCGTGAACGGCAAATTGTTTTCCTGGCTGGGAATGCTGGCACGAGGTCCAAGCCCGTTCTTTGGTATATCCTGTTCACTATTCTCCATGTCTCTCTTTTTCACAATACAAGAGAGAGGATCATCTGTGCGTGATGCGGAATGAGTACTATGCTTTGTTTCTTCCCTAGACTGCTTTGGTGGTCTTTCTTTGACAGAATCCCTTTCATCATCTGAGGACTCAAAGACATTACTCCTTCTACTTTTCAAAGGTCTCTTCTTATCATTGGCTCCTGTGACTCTACCAGTCTTCTCTGTTACATTCCCTTCCTGTGGTTCCCTACACACATCATCATCTCCAGCAAATGACTTCAAGACGTTCTCCTTCTCACATTTTGACAGCCAATCCTCCTGGAGCGAATGCTGCTTCCTCTTTGGCAACGCAGCTCCGACAATTCTAGCTGGGTCTATGCTTGACCTTCCCTTCGTCTGCGACCCAAACTTGATGGCCTTTGTGTTCAGCTTGGTGCCAAAGAAATCTAAGACTGGTGTAGTTTCTCCATGGTCCTTAGAGTCATTATCAATGGAAGATGTCCCTGATTCTTGTTTGTTAGATGAGTCCAGTTTCGTAAAGGATGCGTCACTGGATTGCTCTTCTCTAGACCAGAAGTCTTGTTTCTTGGTAGATCGACCCAGCCTTGGACCTCTGAACATCTGCAAATGAGCAGAATATTAAAAGCGCAATCAATTTATTAATTCATCACATTTATTGCTGCAATGAAAGTTTCCACTTACGTTAATCAGATTCAGTTGCAAAGGCATAAAACACCTTCAAATGAAGATATCCCAATGTCCACAATAAAAATATATCGTACATCAAATTTGTCACAATTGGAAACAGCAGGGTTACAAAGCACAATCTGAGAGAAATATGATTCCTAGGGAGTACACATGCAAAATAACTTGCTACTTAATTCATGACCTCCTTTGGTTGTCTATCAAATACATTTAAATTACTTTCTTCACCGTGAGAGTACAAATTTGGTGGATCTCATGAATGTATTTCAAACCATTGTCAAATGAAAGCAGTTGATTTTGACAAGCCACTATTACTAATTATTGCATTATTATAGTATTCAAAATGCAGAATGCCTTTATTTGCAATTGATTAGAAACGGAAACAACTTTCTTGCAAGACCCCCTATGCATCTATTGAAAAAATATTAACTTGATTTCACCAACCTGAATAGATTGATTGCTGTTATTGAAGAGCTTCTTGTTGTATATCTTTAGTGCAGACTCCTTTTGCTCTGGCTTATCTTTCTCCTTGTGTTTTGTCTTCCATTGTCAGAGGTTTTCTTCATTGTATTAAAGAGATGGGCTCTCCAAACATCAACACCCCGAAGTATCTAAAAAAGCAGTGAGTTTATTTCACTAACCTGACTAGATTGATTGCTGTTATCGAAGAGTTTCTTGCTGTACATCTTTAGTGCAGACTCATTTTGCTCTGGTTCATCTTTCTCTTTTTCCCGTACTTCGTCTTCATTGTCTGATCCTTTCTTTTTGTTGAGATGGGCTCCCCAAACATCTGTAGTCTCTTCTTTATTGTCATTCCTGCTACCCTCGTTAGTACTCTGCATTAAATATGATATATAATATTGCTTAAAGTTTTTGGGATTGGCATACATGTAGGGTATCGAGCTTACTACAAAATCCTCTTATTTTACTGGTGTAAAAAATTAATTGCAATAGCATGAGAGTTGACACTGAAACTAGTCTCATCTTACTTTATTTACAATGATTGTTTGCACAGTCTGTTTGCAGGTTGTCGCTCTGCATGGATGACACAATTTTTGTTTCACTCTGATTTAAATTGTTATTTGTGGCATTTATGTACCTATTCTCGCTTTTTCTTCTGTGCACTATATTTCTTGGTCTTTTGTGATCCTCTTTAATCTTGTAAGTGCTTGGGGCCATTTTTGGAAAAGCGCGTTATAAGAATCAGTATCATTATCATCTTCTTGGATTTAAATATTGCTACATTCTTAAATTCAAAGGGGATCTTCCCCAAGACAATGGTGTCCTGTCAGTGAATGAGGAAAATAAAATGAACAAACTGAGAAATCAATGCAAAAGTTTTTATTTCCACAACTAATGGCCATCCTCGAGTTGGCAAAATTGTGCATTTTCTTGTTTTTCAAGAAATTAATAGAAGGGTATACATGTGTTCAGTAGTCAATCTGGCTAGTAACGACAATTCATGGTAATATCATATGATATTGTTCAGCATCATTGTATATTTGTTGATAAAAACATTATTGTATATTTGTTGATAAAAACAACAAATGGGATAGCAATGGCCACTACATGCATAATCTTAGATGAAACAAATAATTACTTCTTTTGTTAATGACTTACTTCTTTCTCCTTTGAATGATGATTTGATTCATGGTTGCTTCTGCTGTCATCATTAACGCCAGTATCACAACTTGGTTTGGGTCCCCTTTTCAACTTGCTGTACTTCCGATACAATTCTATATTACACAATCAAAAAGTAGGTATATATATAGTAAATGTACATGTTGTCATTAGGGTTGGTAAGGTGGTAAATTTACTTATTCATTTATTATTTATTAGGCTTTTGCAAGAAAATAGTAAACAAATATTCACATAACAAATATAAAAACAAAAATAGCAAAATATTAAGAGATAGGGAAACATAGAGATTTTTTTTTTCTGCTAGTATTTCATGCGTCCAAAAAAAAGTCTATAAATGGATAATAATTGATTGATCTGAACCCCCCTAAAGAAACAATTTCAAGGCTAATTGGATTTCAGGACTTTTTCCAAAGAGGCCCTTGGTCACTCAAGAGTAAAGGACGTCTTCTTTCTAAACATAGGAGATATCTATCAAGGCTGAATACTCATTTTCCTTTGTTGGACCAGCAATATGCAACACTCTACCCTAAACATGTCTGCCTCTCTTATAAGGAAGAAACTTTCAAAAAGGCACTCAAAACTCAACTCTTTCCATTCCATCTTAAACCAGTATTTTTAACATTCATTGATAGTTTCATTAATAATTAGGAATATAATTTGTACCAATGCTTGTGTAATAGCACTCTGATCAGAAGTTCTATAAGAGCGCTTTGAAAGAATCAATTATTATCATTATTAGAAAACAATTCCAAACCTTGAATATCCTTCGGAGCTGCTGCCATATCCTCTCGCCCTGGCTTGCGATTGTTGCTCTCCTTGAAATCATTCTCCCAAACCTTCAGGGCCTTCTTGACCTCCAAGATCTCAGTTCCGTCACTGGACGATGTCATGATGGCGCTCCGAGATTCAATCAGAAACTATGATTGATTTCCAATTCCGCAATCCGATTCAGTATGATAACCTTCATAAGAGAGGCTGAGAGGAGAGAGAAAGAAAGATAATAAAGCATTATGGGTCTTATTTTATACCCAGCATAGACGCTCCAGTTCTGACAAAGTGTTTTCATAACAGAAACTGCAATAGAGCTATTATTAACCGAGCTCAATGCCAGCTAGCTTCCATGGTGTCACTTAATTTCTGGTCCCTCCTTCCTCATCGTAAGGTACTTGGTGCCTGGATTGAGGCGAAAGTTAGATAGAATCAAACATTATTACCCAAGTTTATTGAATTTATTTTAGGCTAGATTTGATTTAGGTTAAAGGGGAACTTTTATGAAACTGTATATTTACTTTTTCTTATTTACCTTTTCAATAAACATTGATATCCACCATCTTTTTCATCTCTGTTTATTTCATAGAGGTGAAAAATCAAAATATGTTACGGTTGTTTGGAACGCCCCTCAAAAACGGACCGCGCGGGGTCCGGTGGGTTGGGCCATCGATCTGTCAATCATTATGACGTCATATGCAGACATTGTTGAGCAAGAACCGGCGTATGCATGTGTCACTCTATGCATTTATGATATTGTTTGTCGCCAATTATACCCGCTATTTGAACATTTTTTTTAATACGCGGAACGTGGCAGATTCTTCAGAAGTTGAGGAAAACAATTATTCAAGTCCTGACTCAGATTTCGAGGAGGACATTGAACAAGAAGGAGAAATATTAGGGGCACAATCCTACATGTTTCAGTCCGTGGTTATGAAGCAGGACTGGATATGACGTCACAGACTCTGCCTGTCAAAAGATGTGCCGTAGAGGGGGTATTTCTGGGAGGCGGAGCATAGCTCTCTGACCCAGATAGAAATGTTAATGGAAAATAATTTTTAAAAATACTAAGAGGCGTATTTTTTGGAAGAAAATGGAATTATTATGTAAAGAAATAAATTATGCAATATTCAATATATCATGATACAGAGTGTCATAAAAGTTCCCCTTTAACAATCGTGAAACAAGTTATGCAAGCCCTGTTGCCACGCTAAAATATGCACATTTCCATAGAGCAGAGCTTGTAATATCACACAAAGAAGTATTGTGGAAAAAAAAAAAAAAAAAAATAGCAATACGTGAGTTTAGGACCCGAGAGAGAGAGAGTAACTGCTTGTAAATCTTGTGCAAATTGTTTATGATTTTGACCATCATCTGGAAATTTTTACTTTTCTATATTTACATTTACTACTGGAGATCTCTTTGGACCATATTGCATTGCTTTGGAACCTCTCATATTGGAAAAATATTGATTTGTTTAATTGGATATTTCATCCCAGATATACAAAAGTTTGTGTGCAGTCCCACCAGCGTATGTCTATGCACTATAAATTGAAAGTGAAAGTAGTGAAACAGCATTGACATTCCAATCCCGTGTGGTCAGCATGCCTAGAAAGAAGTCCATTAAAGGGTCGAGTATGCCTGGAAAGTTTTTGAGTGAAGATAAAGCAGGAACTGTTAAAGACCATGGAAACAAGTTTCGTGTGTTGGATGAGAATCCTGACAGTCCCAGGAAAAGTAAAGGGAAAGATGAGGAAGGCTTGTTTGTGAGCATGGAGGATATTATGAAACAGTTCGAGCCAGGGGATGAGCAAATGAAACTTGCTAAGATAACTATGACTGCTGTTCAGGCTGCTGTCCAGGCTGCTATCCCGGCAGTGATAGCAGCTGTAAAAGACGCCTGTGTCACCAAGGAGGAGGTGAACCCTCATCTCATTGGGGCTCAGTTCAAAGACGATGAGCTCGATCAAAAGTTACGACAGGACAATCTCCGCATCGTGGGAATTGAAGATGCGGAGACTGAGAGCATTGATGAGCTAACCTCAAAAGTTGTCAAAGTCGCAANCGGTAGCTGGTAACAGAGTGATTTACCTGCTCCCGTTGAGAGTACCACTAGTGTCGAAAGGCCTAGGTCGAGGAAAATAATTGAAGTAAATCAGATATACTGGTAATCATCTACCAGTGCAGAAAAAAGTTGGAGGACAGTTGTAATGAGTGAGAATTTTCACTAAATTGTTGCATGGTCATGTCACCTACACCTTTTTAGAATATCACCATGAAGCGGATCAGCACATATCATAATATTTCTGCAAATAATTATTTTGATATAAATTGTACAAAATCATTGCTGAACATTCTTCCACTTTCTTTTTATTTCCTCAGCACTTTTTAGCATGTCATAAATGATGTAAGTTATTGTTAAATTTGTTTCCTGCAGTATTCTACAAAATATCTCGCCTTTCAACCAGAGGGTCATTGGTTCGAAACCCACCCCGTTAATTTCCTTCAGGATGAAATTCATCCACATCATGCTGTACCCAAGTGAGGTGAATGGGTCCCTGGCAGGAATATTTATTCCTTGAAATGCCATGTGTGCTGGCGGCTGCCAGGCTAAAGCCAGGGTAATAATATTGCAAAGCGCCTTGAGCACACAGCAGAGTGGATACGTACACTATATAAATTACATCTATTATTAGTATTTTTTTTGCTATTATTATCAATTTTATGTCATATCTCAACCAGTCCTTTTAATGCAACGGTTGGTTGGGATAGAGGACCTATCTGGTCACGGTAATTTAGTTTACCTTCTTTCTCCCTGGTACTAACTATTGTACTAAGAAGACTGCTTGAAGAAATATGCTTTAAATAATTAATTTATACTTTCATTATGTACATTTATGTAATTGGACTGTTATATCATTGTCTTTGTGGAATTAGCAAATAAATAATAATAATAATAATAATAATAATAATAATTATTAATATCTCTAAGCCATCTTACCTGATAATATTCTCATCATAGCTTGCTCCTGGCCAGGTCTAAATGTCTCGTAGCCCATCGTCTTCAAAGCTTTGAACACTGCTTTGGGTGTTACTGGAACATGAATAAAACAATATGAATATGTATGATTGCATCAATGATTAATGAAAGGTTAGCTGCTGTAAAGAAATGAAAGGAACATGAATAAAAGAGATCACACTCTACACCGCTCCAAACATCCAGTGAGCTATGTACAGCATTAACAGATTGCGCAAGCTCCCATCTATTTCCAGCAGTATTCTGCATCACAGAAATATCATCATAGCTTGCTCCTGGCCTGCTCTGAAAGTCTTTAGAGCTTTGAACACTGCCTTCGGGGTAGCTGTTACATGAATGAAGGAATTTGAAGCATGATTGAGAAGTGATTTATAAAACTCTTCTTATATGTAACAACTTTACAGCAATCAATGTCATACCAAAAAAAATGGATTTCGTTACACATTAAAGATGTACAAAAATTCATAGTAATGTAATTTTTGTTGTTGTAAATTGGACCCCTTTTATGCCCTTGTTCTAGTCCAATTCAAGGTATGTGGAAGTATTATGAGGAAATTTAATGGGCAAAACTTCCATGAAATATTAAAGAATTGACTTAAAATGGATATAACCATGTTAAAGGACAATTAAAACCACTCATAGGATTATCCCATACAGTACATGATCAAGACTAATGTAACTTGAGACTAATAAAAACACTTAAAAAATGAAGGAAAATCCTTCCCCTGGTCACACTCTGGAAATAATGTTTTTCTTTCAGCACATGTATGTGGTATATTTTGCACAGTGCTGAATTAAAAAGTTATTGAAAACAAAAAACAAAATGTTTTTATTTGTACTAAAAGGGATAAAGCTACTTACAATCTGGAACGCCATCTTCAGTAGGTGGGAACAATGGTTCAATAGAGCGAGCAGCAATAGGATTCTCATAGACCGGTGTGGCAATGCTGAGAGGCTCAAAGGTATCACCTCTTCCTTCATCCGTAAGGTTTCCTGCAAGAAAGAGGAATTAAAAACTGAAATTATCGATTTAACATTAGGAGTACATACTGAAATTCATGCATCTGAATGTGATATCAGGTCTAATAAACATTCAATATTGTTTGATATCTTTAGACCTACCTGGTTGGGGTTTCGCACCCGCATCAGCAAGAGCGGTTTCTTCCAGGGTTGGTAGTGGACACATCACTGTCTCTGGGTCCTCAGGTTCTTCCNACAGCTCTGGGTCCTCTAGTTCTTTCTTATCTCTCTCTCTCTGTCTCTATTAACATCTCATTCTTCATTTGTGAGAGAGAGAGGGAAGAAATCGTGACCTACCTGGTTGGGGTTTGGGACCTGCTGCAGCAAGAACGGCTTCCTCCAGGGTTGGTTGGAGACCCATCACAGCTCTGGGTCCTCTAGTTCTTTCTTATCTCTCTCTCTCTGTCTCTATTAACATCTCATTCTTCATTTGTGAGAGAGAGAGGGAAGAAATCGTGACCTACCTGGTTGGGGTTTGGGACCTGCTGCAGCAAGAACGGCTTCCTCCAGGGTTGGTTGGAGACCCATCACAGCTCTGGGTCCTCTAGTTCTTTCTTATCTCTCTCTCTCTGTCTCTATTAACATCTCATTCTTCATTTGTGAGAGAGAGAGGGAAGAAATCGTGACCTACCTGGTTGGGGTTTGGCACCCGCTGCAGCAAGAGCTGCTTCCTCCAGGGTTGGTAGGGGACCCATCACAACCTCTGGATCTTCAGATTCTTCCTCACACTGCTTCTTCACAGAACCTTGACCTGCAATCAAAATACGATCACAATGGACAAGAATAATTCAATTGGAAGTAGATTATATGCTACATTTTTGGTGATAATCAAAGCAATTTAAAGTAGATGAATCCTCGGCCATGCGCGGTTGAAATTTCTGCCTCCCCCATCATATGATCAGAAAGATATTACTCCTTATCTCGTGCCCTCAGAAATCAGAAACATTTTGAGTGATTTTTTACAGGTCTTCTTAAACTGTGGCTTTGACCTTTGACCTTTGACTCCCTGAACCCAAAAACTAAGCAATTTATACTCAGATGCTGATACATATTTGACCCAGTTTTTGTGGAAATAGGCTCACTTGTTCTGAAGCTATAAAAAGCCATTTTATGGGACTTTTTAAAAGTTTTTTTTTGCTCTGTGATATTCGACCCCTGAAACAAAAATCTAATCAGCTCATCCTCATATACTTGAGGGAAGTTTGGTCAAAATCCATTGAATAGTTCTGAAGTTATAGTGGTTACAAGTTATGAACGGATAGACATCCCAAAAACCTAATGCCTCCTGCACCTCCTATGGAGGCATAAAAAAACCTGACCATGCCAAAAGTTTAGGTTGCGTTGATTTCATAAATGCATCCCCACGGTTGTAGAATATCCATTGATGTACATGGAATTTCAAATACATGTCCACAATTAAAGGCATGTACAAACAAAAATGCACAGGGTAAATGACTACTAGTAAATAGTCCTCTTCTCCTAATTAATCAACTAACAGCAAGCATAAATAAATCTTCAATTATTGAGAATCAGTCGCTGTTCTATAAAGTGCTCCAGTTTTGGTAATTTCCTATGTTTTGATCTGCCTGAAATGATAATCGTTGATACAACTGATCATGTTTATTATTTGCTTTTCTCTACTAAGTACTAAGAAAAAGAAAAGAAACCTACCTGTACATTTGCTAGCCCAATGTCCTGTTCCTCCACACTTGAAACACTTGTCTGTTCCTTCGCTCATTCCTCTAGGACGGAATCCTGCCCTTCCACGACCCCCTCCTCCTCCTCTTCCTCCGCCCCTCCGACCTCTTCCAGCACCAGTCTTCTGCTTCCACATCATCCTCTTGTAGGCCTCGCCTCTCATTCCTCCTTTACCCCTGGGCATGAAAAATTAAAGGTGTTGATCAATTTTGGGAGAGGTGCGTTTCAGACATTTAATTTCTTCTTTTCTCTGCAGTAAAACTATTTGCATAATACAATTTTCAACAATAAATTAAAGTATTGTTATACTTTTTTGAAATGTAATAAATCTAGAAATGGTTTATTTATTGCAGAAATTAAATCAACACTGTGTATCCTCTTTCTTTTCAGCATCTAGCAATATTAAGCTTCATTTCCACTTCTGCTTCCACATTATCATACTCTTGTATGCCTCTCCTCTCATTCCTCCTTTACCCCTGAGCATGAGAAGTTAAAAGGAGATATTTGCTCATCCATGACACATTGCAACTACCAAAATGTTGAAGCTTTTCTAAATCATATTTTTATCTCACATTGCTTGGATATACTATGTGGGCATGAGGACTTTGGGTGAGATCATTTTTTTAGCAGGGTGCTATTGAAAATTGCTTATTTTGAAGCAAAATGTACTTGTAAGTTTCGAACAAAATGTTAAGACATGATGAAATCAAGAGGTTGGTTTAAAATTCTAACTTATTGATAGTAAAGAGCAATCTATGTGACAAACATTATTTCAAAAAATGAATGAGGCCAATACATATGAATAAAATTGGTGTAATAATAATAAAGTTAAGTATGACAACCGTATCTCATCCATCCATTAAACAAATAAAACAAATTTGCATACAAAGTAAACAAATGAACACAAACTGACTGTCATCTTCAAAGAATTTGTGCTATTGACTGTGGTAACCTACAACTTAATACATGATACTTTGTCACTAATGTTTGACACATGTTCAAATGTTCACTTAATAGGTAAATTTTAAAGGGAGGGAGGGAAGTTTAAGATATCAAACTCACCTCCTTCGGTAGCTCTTGGTTAGCATATTTAGCCGTACAAAGTT